>VDFB02267778.1:0-101647 GCA_007258455.2 Sequoia sempervirens
TGAGACTTCCCACAAATCAATCATGAGAAAAGGAAGGTACAGTTGCAAAGGAAGAACATTGCAATTGAGTTGGAACTTATTGTGCATTATTTGACTTCAAAACATTTAGTTGTAACACTATTTCTAGTAGCAGTACTCCAACCTCCTACCAGAGCTTGAACTTTAGGAGTGCATACACTTGATGAGTTCTTATTAAGTATAATAGGAGCCCTAGTCATAGTTATTGGCACAAAACTTGTGCTAGGAACATTTGTCTTAAACTGTGCAATTTGTGATATTGTCAAAGGAGGGTTGGCAGAATTCAGGTTAACCCTATTTACACCCTTTATACTCATGAAATTTGTGAGAGACATAGCCTTTTGGATTTCAGTGGGAAGATTTTTATAATCTGCATACATGGTGTGACTATCATCTTTTATTTCCTCACATGAACTTTTTTTCTCTGATTTCTGGAAGCATTCATATTATTTTGCTTCATGTGGAGCATTTGACCCAACATATCTATTATTGTATCAATCTTCTTTTCAAATTTATTTGTAAGAACTTTCCCCAAAGAAGTTTTTCCCTTGCTATCTGCCATATTCACTTCTTTTGTCATTTAAATGAACTAAGTTCTCTTTCATTATATCTGTTGGCTCTATTACTAATAGAGCATATGAAAGAAGACTCATAGGCTGGCAAGATCTAGCTTTGATACCATTTGTAATGTCTTGTTTGAATTTTTAATATCTTGGAGGGAAAACTTCATAATATCCAATCAAATACAATAATAAATATCTCTTTTAAAGATAGCAATTAGATATGCTGATAAACAGCAAATGTTATTAACTTGAAATTTTGATTATGTCTACTAGAAGATCAGTCAACTTAGCACAATGGTGATTTCCATGTGAATCACTCTTGAGAAATTGCGGGTTTCCATCCTTCAATTCCTACCATGAGGGGTTTCGTCCTCAGGTTAAATGAACCACATTGCCATGTTCTAAAGGAGTATTAATCAGATAATAAATGTATTCTTCACATAGTGGTTACTTCTCCTGTCTGGTGTTTTTTATATATCCTTTTCCTTCAATAGTCATTATTCTTCACATGCCCCTTGTCTTTTGATAAAATTACAGTTTCAACTTTAATTTTATATTTTATATATTATTTTTTGATATTCTAATTTATTATTGCTATTATAATCCCATTTCAAAAAGGGGACATTATAGAGAACCTTCTTATTTGCATAAATCTATAAAGGGGGTAGAAACTAGTATTTGAAATCAACTGAAGGAAAAATAAAGTTGTATTGATAAAAAAGAAAAGCAGATTCAGCAGTTCATAGTGTGAGAAAAGAGCTGTGACAATAGAATCCACCATTGAAGTAGCAAGGGGTAGCTTTCATCAAAGCAATCTACTGTACTTGGTATTTTACAACTAGTATAGTATTTGCCACTACCACAGTTTGGGATTTCTCTCTTCAGTGGGTTTCCAAGATAAAATATTCAATTCTTGTGTGGAATTATCATATTGCAGCATGTTTTCATTTTACTTTGATCAACAATTCTCTCTTTCTCTAAGACTGCCATTTGAATTACAAGTAGCACAGTATGTTAGCATCCCTAAATTCTATAAATTTCTGTATTTACAGATCATCCATAGGATATTTTTGTTCCTTACACCACTTGAGACTAAAATTAATCCAGTACCAGAACCTCAAAAATATTTTTTTAGATCTTGTATGCCAATCTAGACAAGATCTAAATACAGGAAGCATGGGCTATACATTACAATGTACAACTCTATCAAAGAGCCTTCCTACACAACATTCTCTACATAAAGATGACCAATTACGAATACTCAAAACCATAGGATGAAAAGATGTGCTATGCAACATTTGCATGCTTATTGGCAAGGCTCTAAAGGAGCAATGTATTGTTTGTTTCCACATTTTTATATGTCAAGTAATCCATCAATGAATCACCCAACTTCAGATGCAAATAAATGATTCAGATAATTTGGCAGCTTTGGCCCATCAAACTACAATTTAATTTGGAAAGCCTTCAAAGCATCATTGGAATCCCTATCCATTCAATGACAAAGAAAAAATTGTTTTTGCCTCTTTAAATTTTGTGTACAATACACTTTGCTAGTTTTGATCCTTCAGCCAACAGTGTTGTTAAAACTAGCAACCCATCATCATATCAGATGAATCAAACATGTTCTGTGCAATATGTTGTACACCCTAGAACTTAGTTCCTTGAACTAGAGAAATGGCAATGGTATTCGAAATGGACATAAAATCAAATATCGCCCCCTTTCCACCCCGTCCCCCGCTCGCCTCCCCCTCTCCGACCCCCCCCCCCATTTAGGATATGGGGAACAAGGATATTAAAAAATTATATATATTATGGAAAGAAAATTATGAAAATGGCAAGTTACCTAGTAAATTTTAAAATAAATTATTTTTGGAAAAAAAAATCCAAAATGGTAAAAGTTACTTGTAAAATTTTAAAATTTAGCAATAAGTGGAAAATTCGAACTTACTAATTATGCTTCATATAGTATTCCATTCCATGAAAATAGTGTGAAACAAACATTATTTGGTATGATTGAAATATGAAACAACCTCACCTAAATGAGAAGGAAGCCCACTTTTTGCAAAGTTGTAGTACGTCCATAGTCCATGAGAATAGATTAAGATGCTTCTAGTAAAATTATGTAGAAATTTTTAAATCAAAGTTTTGGATCATATTCCGTGATCCATGATCTATGTAGAAATTTTGCTCCTCTTCCTGATGATGGATCACTATGTGTGATGCAAAACATTGATTTAAAAAATTCTGCACAGTTTTACCACAAGCATCTTAATTTATTATCGTTGGCTTTGCAAATATCATGATTCTAATCAATATCCTTCATGGGAGGGAAAATCACCAAACTTAAAATGTATATATAGAAAGAAAAGAATATTAAAAATGAAAACATTGCAAAAAATAAATGCATATAGATCACAAACCAAAAGAAGGTCCAGGAATCTCTTTAAAATCACTGAAATTCGTTCCACAGCCAACAAACACAAGGCATATCGGTTTACAACTTTATGGTTTTTATTTATTTTCTTTGTCTTCTGATTCTTTCATCTCACTTTTTAGCTTTATTTTGTTGGTAACCATGAATTTACAGTTTTATCAAGTTCGTTTTAAATTTTTTTTCCTTCTTAATTTCTTTCCACTTCTATATTTTCATTTTTTACAAGCTTATTACTGCTCAAACAACTGCATAGCCGTATATGATGTACATGACACAGCTCAGGTACAAGCTCACATATGTATACACTCCTACACAGTATCCAGACCATATCTTGCCAGTTCCTGTAATAGGCACAGGATTTGCATATCTGGGCAGAGGAGGGCACGTATCTGAGTAGTCTATCTTTCATCTTTGATGTTGGAACAATACATGATCTCTTCTATTCTACTATTGTGCTGGTTTACTTCAGCTATTGGTTTAGTATAATAGTTCTGTCTGTTTTGGCAATACTTTGGCATTATTGTAACTTATAACTTAAAAGCCTTATAACTTGTTTAACTTATAACTTAAAAGCCTTTTGTGACACAATTCCACACCAATCAACTCATGACCATGAAATGGATAAAAATTTTGCCATCAATTGAAACAATAAATCCTTGCTAAAGAGACATTCATTCAGACTACAAGCCTCCACAATTTCTTCAGACTGAGTCTAACAATTAAAAGCACCTATAATATGAGCCCTACAGGACATTTGCAGCATTAGATGATCAGATGATAATATCTACCTCACAATACATAACAAAAATCACACAATCATTGGAAGTGTTAGGTTCTACAAGTCAATAGAACTGGGTACAACATTTCTCCCACTATGAGAATACATACAAGCATGTTGAACATATCATGCTAACTTGTTGAACATAATACCAAGAATGAAGTGTGAAGGTTAAGGATGATTCATAACAATACATATTCACATCATGCATCAACAACTGTTATAGTTGGTTGTCAAAGATGTGAGGATTACTATTTATATAATCATCATTGAAGAATCTTACGCAACCAAGAGAGTTTAGTGAAGACTATATATGGCATAATAGGCTGTTAAACTATTAACCTTGTTTTTGATGCCCATGGTACGCTACCTCCACGCATGCAATGCAGAAAGGCAAGAAACCTTCCGTCACAAACTAAAATACTTGTGATTATTTTGATTGTGTACAATGCCAACATTGAAGATGTCTGATAAGAAAGAAGCTATTGGGATGTAGATGAACATATGATCTTGCTTGTGCAATCTTGCTTCTAACCTTAACACAAACTAGGGTTATGCCTATATCATTGAAGATAAAAAACAATTATTATATCTTGCATACATGGTAACAGACTATACCCAATGAAACCAATAAGCTCCATATGGGTGGTGAACAAATGAAGAGCTGAAAAGTTACTTCACAAAAAGAACACTGACAAATTTGTGATCCAAATGTTCATAATGGAGGAAATTGGAATGGCCAACATAAATCTGAATGACTTAATTAAAGCTTAAAAAACTCTAAGATCATAAATATTGAAATTTGATTCAATGCATGCTATGGTATTTCAAAATCTGCCACTAAAAAGGAAAGACTAAATATTTCAGAATCACCATTCTAGTTGTTATGTGGTTCTATTACAAGCTTCCAAACATAACATCACTCAGTGTTTATAAGGAAGGAATTTGGATATTGTAACCAATGGAGGTGGGCATACAAGAATCAATTACAATAGATATTATGAAATAAACAAAACCATCTTCTAAAGGCTGTGTTAAAAAACATCATGGCTACGACAGCTTGAATTAGGTTGACAAAAACTCAAATAAGATGATCATAACCAAGAAACAAGCTGCTCCTGTTAGACTAGATACATGGTAGAAGAGATGTTACCAGCACGTTGTCCGTCTATTTCAACATCTAGATAAACTCTATGAGTGATCTCATCCAAGCTCACCCGCTCTCTTGTCGCCTACAAAAACAAAAACAGAAACAAAAAATGTAATGCAGCATAGACTTATCCTACCTAAGACAAAGAGAGCATGCATGTAACTGTGCGCATATAGAACTAAATTCTGGCACGGTTATGGTGAGTACATTTCCCATTGAAAACAGATCAACACAGATTGGATTTTGATTGTTTACATGTTCCCAACTAAGCCCCAACAAATTACAGCAAAGTGCTGATGTTATGTAACCAGAGTCATATCATTATGGGACAATAAACATCATTGTTAGCCTGATTTTGACTACAAATAAAAATACTTTTACAAGGAATATCTTATTTTTAATTAACCCTATTCAGACCTCCTTTGACTTTTCCATGTATTTAAATATTTTATTTGTTTCTTAATGAATAAAACAAAAAGGACCTATGTTATGTTCACCTTTGCACAAAATCATTTTCATATGATAATCAGTTCCATCATTATGATGTTATATAAAAATAAAGTTCATTACCAAACCCTTGCCTTTACCATGCATGTCTAGCAGCACATTTCCATTTCCATTTTTATATTGGCATTCTCTAGTTCTACCCAGAGAATGTGTGTGTGAAGAACAGTTGCACACAAATGCTGGAGAATTAAGTAGTTAAGCTATTAGAGAATTTTCTCTTTGATTTCTGAAGCTTCTCCTGACAATCGGGTAGATTGCAATTATACAACAAACGATGCATTTCACCCTGAAGTTGTCCATGAACACTGAATGCATTGCATATTCTTTGTTATGTTCTAATTAAATGCAATGCCAATTGAACTCCCTTGATTGATATGTTCTAACTGGTGGACTAATGACTTGTGCATTATTTTCAATTAGGCCATTGCATGCCAACCCCAACAAATCTGCATGCTTGAGAGATGGCATCAGAAGGAAAACACATTTTCTGCAAAATAATGTAACTGAAACTAATTTCAATAATAGATTTTGAACAAACACTTATTATTAGGTTTTTTATAATATCTCCAAAGTTCCTCACTTGAAACATATTTGGAAACCACAGCATTCAAGAAAAATTTATTGTGTACTAAAAATATGGAAGAAATTTACTATATAATATAACTTGCAACATTCTGCACCAAAAAGCAGTAGAAGTAATGACAAAAATCCTTCTATCCACTTAGACTACACAGATTACTTTTCCTGTAGAAGTTCATTCCATTGTCATTGTAATGTCCCCATATTAGAGACATAAAAATGCACATAATTTCTTGTTCATGATTAGATCATTTTAGGTTTCACATCTTAGGAATAAGTCAATCCAAAAGGCATTATCATCTAAACCATAAATTAACATGGTCAATTATGACTTCTTCTCCTAATTGGAATAGAATTTCGCCTTGTCTCCTCTTTCCTAGCCTCATGGGACGGCAATTTACTGTGTTAAGGGGCGCGTGAACGCATCTCAAAGTGGACTCCCTCAAGGTGTTCCACCCATCTTGGGATCATCCATCAGTGGGCGATTTACCAGCTCTTCCCCTCCACAAACGCACAGTCCATTTTGAGTGCTAGCAAGAGAGTTTGAGCTTGAAATCTATTCTTCAGGGCAGAGTCATAAAAGCTCCATGAGTTACAATAATTGTTGTAAGCAATATTATTGTGGCTTGACAAATAACATACATTGGAAAGTATCATTTAATCTCTATGCATTAGCTATCATATTACATTTAACCGAATTTACCCATCATCACATAATGGAGTGATTCATTACATTCATTGATATTTAGTTTAACAAGAAATGGGTAAGGTATACACTTTAACCCATTGTCCCTAATAACTCAAATTTGATTATATCATCCTTAATGCTCTTTAGTCGGTTGAGAATACTTACCTCTGGATACTTACTCTTACTTGGATTTGACCTGTTGAGGCTCTTCTTCACCATTTGAAATGATCCCTTCCTTGCGGAGGTACTTTGACCTGAATCTATCACTCAAGTGTTTCTCAGAAAGACATTAGAAATGTTAAAGATCAGTAAGTTCCAGTGATAGCATCTAATAGGGTCAAGACAAAATAAATATTCCATTTTCTTGTCAAAGGATTATTTATTTCTGCCTTATCACACTTATGATTGGCTCTTCTATATAATTTCACTAACACATTAGGTAGACATCAACGTCTATCAAGATTTCAAAGACAATATTCTACTATACCATTTATCGTAATAGAGTCATTATTACTTATTATTGGACAATTGCAACTATATATTATTTGTATAATTTGTATGGTCCCCTCCCCTACTATTGAAGTGTTTATAAGTCTCTATACTTAACCATTACGAAAATATATTTAGCAACATTTGAATTATACATGGATATTCAGAACCTCTTATGTCTAATATAGTTATATTTATCTCAAGTATGTATATATATATCTCCAACTCCAACCTTTACCATGTTCTTAATCTATTCATTTAATATCATTTATTTATTTTTATTAATTTCCACATCATAAACTGTGGTTGTTTATTTATAATATAATTTACTTACTGTATTTTATAATAAATCAGAACATGATCATACACTGACTGTATTTATCTTTATTACGTATTTATTATTTACATACTATCTATAGTACGAATATTTATTCCTTACCTTATTCATTGATCTGCTGATAGCCATCTTCTCCTCCAGCCACGATCTTGGGTATTAGTGATCAAATGTTTTTGGAATGACTACCAGATTGTGGAAGATACTCCTTCCGTATTTTCCTTTTTTTTCTTCCTCTTCCTTCTATTCGATATTGATGCTTTTATTTGAAATTGGCTGCTTTATATAAATGACTCGATCTGCCTATAGGCACGGCCCTTCATGCTTCATGCCTTTGGGCATTAGTCGCACCTCTCTAGAAACTACGTAACCCTTGCATATGGTAGTTGCTCTTTTCATTAGACATGGCTGTTGATGTGGTGATTGCTGTTTGTTTTATTTGTTAATTACAATGCCTTCTTTACTAGGAAATCGTTGTTGTTTAAGGATGGTTAATATGCCTCCATAGGAATCAATACCTTTAGATTCCTTTATTTGCTGTTTAGTATATTTTATTTATTTAAATATTTCTTGTTTTATATATTTTATTAATATTATTTTATATTATTTTTCTTGTGAGAATTATCTTTATTATTATGATATTTATAATATCATCTTACGGTGATTATAATTAAATTTGCTAATATTTCTTATTTTTATATTTATAATGTTATATTTGATAATTATAATATTTAAATTGCTATTATTCATTTTGTTAATATTATATTATGATAGTAATATTAAATTGTTAATATTTGTAAATAGGTAATTTGTCATTTATTTTATTTATTTGCATCTCCACACTTAGTTATTTTAATGTTCTATTTTAGGGACATGACAGTCATGGATCTTGATAGAGGTGCTATGATTAAAGCACCTTAGCATTTATGTGTTTGTGAGTGCCTCTCTCTCTCACTGGGATGTAATAATTTCTTCTATAAGCTTGCTTAGAAAAAATCCTGATGCTATTATTACTGAACTTGAGTTCAAAATTCAAATTACTTTCAATAAATCTCTTTGTTGCTTTTTCCAAAATCAATAATGTTCCACACACTCCTTTCATGGCTATCGCTGTTAGCTACACATATTGTATATCACTGATTATTTTGGGTTACCCATGATCATTAGTATAGCTTCTTTCCTTCCTTCTGAAATTTACTCAGCATGGTATAAAAGTAAACCATAGAAGCTGACTATCCTTTTCTTAATATAAATCGCCTAATTTTTTGTAAAGAAAATTAGGCTAGTCTTAAATAATTAAATTGCAACCGGTGTTTAAACATGACAGCCATTTGCATGCTCTTGAGTTCTTACTTCTTAGACATAAAATACAGCTAAGTTTTTGGTTAGCCCATCTTCAGCGACTCCTAAATTTTACCTAGCATATGACTACATATGCAACCTGTAAATAACATATGAATATTTATATCTTCCTTTAAAGGTTCAGGAAAAGTACTGATCCTTTTAAAGAGTTTTAAATAAGAGAAATGCTCTCTCTTGGACAACCAATTTTTAAAATTATGCCTTTACTAATAAACCTCTGCCATAAAAGCAATATGTGCCTTCAACGGATAACAGGCATAGGTAACCATTAAATTTAACCTGAAGATTCTCACTATCATAATCCTATCTGAGAATCACAAGGCATTGAATACAGTTGAGTGTCTTCAATGGATAACAGTGGCCTACCCAACACCATGATGTGGCTGTCTATTTCAGTTCTGATCCACAGCAGACAAAGCAAGCAAGTTAGAGTTTGATTGGTGAACTATGTTTCATTAGCAACTAAACGGGAAGTACACCTATTTTATTGAAAATTTTGAAGGTCTAGTAATTTAAAAACATCCCTTCCCATGTGAGGAAAAAGGGAAATGAACAGTATAGAAATTGCAAGGACAGATATCCGAACAGCCATGGGGAAAGCTGAAAACAGGGAAAACAAATTATTTTATTTTATCATTTAAATGAGAGGAAGGATAGTCTGAAGAGGATGGGGTAGAAAGCAAGAAAGCACTCTGAACAACTAGGATTGGAAAATTTTCCCAACAGTCCATATCTATTATACAGCTATTTGAGAAAATATAGTTCAGTTGTTTTTGTCTGTACATTCTGGTTTATCTGAGGTGCAAGAGTATACCAATGACAGCCAGAGATGTACAAATTGTCCATCAAAGGAGGGTATAAGGGAGGCAAAGACCAGGAAAACAGAAAGGTATGTAAATGGTATGTGTTTTGGCATTCAAGATGAAATTGCTATACATAATTTATGTATTACTAAATAATCATATCAGCTAGCACTAAAAGCAGAAGAAAACTCATCTTGGAATTTTTATTGCAAATTTATTGGAAAAGGAAAAAAAAGACTCGGCTTCCAAGAGAAGAGACTCATTTGTTTTCACTCTTCAAATGATGGTTTTGGAATGAAAAAACAAATCTAGCAATATGACAAACCATAGTTACCAAAGTCCACAAAAACCACAAGAAATTGCAATTTATCAGCACTCAGCCTCTCTGCTGATTTTTTGAAAAAAAAAATTTCTAGGATTTGACTAAGTCATTAACCCACTTTTTGCAATTTGTTGGGGAAAATTTGCAATTTTCCAAAATAAGAAATTATTTTTTTAGATTTTTCTGGATTTTTTCTGATTTTAACCCTAATACTAACCCAATTAAATCCCGATTAACTGAAATAATATTTATCTTTTGGTTTTCTGATTTAGTTCCAAGAAAGATTTTTGTTATTATTTGGCAAAAAATATCACAATATAGTAAAAATTAATTTGACTAACAATATCGTAAAACTTAATTTGATTCAAGCATATTCATCCACCACCAATAGTGGCATAGTGTGATAGTTAAGTTGTGGTGTTGTTCTTTCCATCAAGGTTCAAACCCCACTGGGGTGTTATTGTTGAATGTTTAGGATGAGGTCCCCCGTTTGTGACCTCACCAGTTCATAGCTCCAGGTCAAAAGAGTACCCCTTTATAAAAAAAAGAAAAAGCATATTCATCCACCTAGCAGAGTATGGGTGGATCCTAGCAAGTATAGATCACTATGATACAGAAGATTAGCCATACCCTGCAAATCCCCAAAGGTGCAGATCATAGAGACATAGTGGGATTTCAAAAGCACTCCAGGTTGTTTCTGGAAAAAAATTAAAGAGGCCTCCTTCTCTCTATGTTAACATGCTTGCACACTCAATCCCCTATGCCCACATGCCTGCACTCAATACTCAGCTACCCATAGATGTAATTTAGATTCCTAATTTGAACTATGATGTGTTATTTCTTGATAGTTGTATAACAACAAATTGATGAATCTATTATTTTGATGTGTTAATCTTATTGCTTGGTTTTAAAAATATATATATATATATATATATCAAATCTTATATTTTCTGTGTTTGATTTCATGTATGTTGCAATTTTCTGCAACCATGTACCTGTGAATCAGGTTTCAAAATGCCACACGCACAGCTGTGAATCCTGGTAACTAAAGTAAATACTATTTGTTTAGCCAATCAGTATTTTTGGACACATAATCTTAACCCTAGTCTATAGTGAACAACAGAGGACACAGGACCACAAAGAGGTAAGTTCCCTAGCTGATTGAGGAATATTGTAGACAGGTACACTCATAAACTGGGATTTTCCCTTATATTGCATATTTACCAAAAAATTATATCTATTAGGCTCTGCATGAATTATTATTGTACAAATGTTTGACTCAACCCTGTCTAAGCTACACAGTATACATAAATTTTACAGCCAACAAATTCACTTCTTGTTTCAGGGTAAAAAGATATAGTAATATTTATTGGGTTATTGCCATGCCAGACTCCAATTTAAGTTGAAATTGTTCAATCTTACCCCTGGGTTTCAACATTATAGGACTAAATCGAATTTGCCAATCCACTAGACACGGTAGTGGCATATTGCACATAATTCCAGAAGCGAGTAGAACAAGAGCTTGCAGATCACATGTCAGTGGCACAAAACAGGCACTGCTGATAACCCTAATTCCATTTCAAATGTCAAATGTGTCTAGTTGAAAAAAACCAAGAGCGAAAATTTGTGATTGAAGCTGAAAGATTTTTTTTTTAAATTAAGATGGTAACAAAGATATTCAACACCAGTCAAATGGAGAAACTAAAAATATCAAAAATCCAAATCTTCTGTAAACTAGCTCACCAGAATTCCTCAATTCTCTAAATTGTTATGCAAAAGTTATTAGTTAAATCCTGACACAAAATTTATGAAAACCCTAATAATGATGTGTGAAGCTTCCATTTGGGTACTTTAACATTTGTGTAATGTGTAATAGAGATGTAGGTACATTGTGTGACGCTAAAGATGGCAAGTCCACACAATGTAAGCTTTCATTTTCTCATCTCTATCTTCTCCTCTAGATCTTGATTGTTGTAGACACTCTTTTCATTAACCCCTACAAAAAAAAAACAATTTGCATCTGCTTTCTGCTCCTCTTGAATCATGGAAAATTGGTGTGATCTTTTTCCCGTCCACATTGAACATTTATCATTTGGGTTTATAGTTGAGCTCCCAAATTGAAAGCTTGCCCTCTATTGTGTTTCCTTTTTCTCCCTTGTTCAATGGCATTCATTGAAAAATAATAGTAGCAATTGCACTTGATGTGCAATGGGCATGCTGATAGGTATTTGGATATAGTGAAGTGGGTTAAAGAGGCATGGAAATCCAAAGTAACATAAACTTTTATTTCTTTTTTAATGCAACAGACCATGCAAAGGGCACAGAACAAGGGGTTGAAGAAAATAGATGGCTGAAATGCCTAGAGAGAACAAGGTTATCAATGCTTTGAGGTGATTTTCCTCCCTTTCCTGAGTGAGACATATGCACCGTCTTGCATCCTAGCATATTGCTGGTAGGTGAATGCCAGGGAGATATGCAAATCTGCCAAGCGCCAAACACAAGAGGTTGAGAGAACAAGAAACCCTGACAATCAATGCCTCCGATGTCAATTGACACTCTTTCAAGGGTAAGACCTTGGGATTTATGTTTTGTCAAAGCCCATTCCATCTTCAATGGGATTTGGCAGCAAGTACCACAAATAACTAGAACAATTGGTACAAGATGCAGCTCATCCAGGTCCCAAGACACGCCAAAATTATGAGCAAACTTGACAACAACAAAGCATGGCAAATCAGGCAGTTTGCAACCACTTTTGTATACAATAGCAACAACTTTGCCAATCACTCCATAGACAAGCCCTCCACCAACTCATAAATTGGATATGAGAAATACCTGCTGCCTAATGCCCAAGAGAACTATGAAAGGCAACTAGTCATCCTCAAGATTTGTAGTAGATCTCCCTCATGTTTGTTCAGCATTAGACTGTGCAATTAGCACCCTCAAGGACCTTAGCATATGTTTATTCTGTAGAGAAACCAATTCATTTGTTGGAAACAAATGTATAAAGGACTGGAATGTAACCTACTTATCTGTAGCAAGGAAAGGATCAATCTATGACATGAGCAGCCCCCAATCAAAAAAATTTGGCTCTGCATTTCTGATATTAGCAAGAAGGTCACAAAAATGACGCTGAGATTCTTCACCACCTTTTGGTGGAAGATATCATTCAATGGAACAACAGTGTTGAAGTTGTGCCATAGTGTTGTCCCACATGAAGCATCAACATACATAGGTTGTCTTTGGCAAGTGGCAATTGACCCAAATCACCAAGGATAATGGAGTGACTACCAAAAGGAACTTGATTGTCTGTGGGAAACACTTTACACAATCAACTATCATTACGACCCAGCACCCTAGCAGTGATGAAACTCATTTCATCAACTAAAATGTATTGAACAAAATATATGCTCTCCCAAAATGTTGTCAACACTTGCCCCTCAAAAGGATTCATCTCTTTTAATGAAATGCTAAGGGCAGTATGGATTGTGGATTCATTGATGTTGAATGTTGCAAAATCAATTGGAGCAAGCAACAACAATTTTGACTGACGTGGAGGAGTGGCTTCTAAAAGTGCATGTCTAATTCTATGAATAAAGTATGACTTCCCAATGCCCATAGTACCTTGTACGATCATCCAAAGGGATGTTTTCAATCTCATCCTTGCAAAATGGGTTACAATAATATCAAAGGCAGCACATTGCCCAAGGTAAGGTGCATATTTTTCTTGTTGCTTGCAAGCTGGTGTCTTGATCAACTAGTGTCTATGAAATCAATGGCTGAAACCTACAAAGAGGAGGGGATGGTACAATCACTCCAATTGTGGTTATCATCAAAGTTACCCCTACCAAACATGTTGAGTTCATCAAATTCAATAGAAATGGCCAGGTAGGGACGAGATAGGAGTTTCCACTGTTCGACCTCAAGCACATTCAATGCATCTAGTTGATTAAGAATTTAAGAGGTAGTTCATCATCAAAAGTGGCAAAAGAATATGCAAGTTTCTAATAAACACACCATGCATTGTGAATGCCTTTCATCCTCTCCCACTGCTCAATAATTTCATCTATAGATAATCCAATATCAATGGCAAGGATGCAAAATGGTTTATATAAAAGCAGTTCACTCCAACAAAAGGACCCAAAAGAATCTGATACTTTAGCAGGAATGGTTGTGAACTAAGGTGTGACACAAACAATTGCTAGTACTACACCTCCTAAATTGATTGTCTATGTGAGATGCTACACACATCTGATTTTGTGCAAATTCAATTAATGTCAATGATTCCAATGATGATGGTCGATCCATATATGCATCAATAAATGTTGAAGTTGCAACATGCTCATCATAGGAAACCACATGACACAATACTTTTTTGTTCACATTCAAAGACGCACAGGTCTGTTGCATACCACAAAGAAGAGTTCTAACAATAAATGACAACACTCTTGCACACTGATATCGCAATCAACCACACTCTTTGTTAGGAATTTGCAAAATGCAATTCCAATGGGCTTGTTGAAGTCTACAATATTGGAGATACAATTGAGCATTTCATGATAGGTCTCTAATCAATGTTCAACTTTTGTAGCATATTTCATAGTGCACTTGAGAACTACATGGCAAGAGAGAATAGATTAGAAATCAACATTTGCTTGTCAGATGGAAAGCACCGCAGTTTTATGGATGTTTAACCTATCAATATGCTTCGCATGGCCATTCTCAAAAAGAAACAAAGTTGACACCAGCTGCAAATCCCAAGGAGCTTTTAGCAACATGACAATAGGATCCTTTCTTATACAAGCATGTATCTTTGGTGCATTTGGTATGGTGTTCAACATAGTTGAGTAACTCAATCTAGTCCATGAACATGTATGCTACCAAGATTGCATGTGTGTCCAACAAACAAGGGTCATACACAATGGAGCGATGCAACATTGAGTTTCTTCCCCCACCATCACAAGGGTTCCCAGCAAACACGTAAGTATTGATGTATTCCACAACACCATTTATAACATCTTAGTACATCCAATCAATCTTCTCAATGGTAGGTGCTTGATGGAGCCAAAGGAAGACATGAATACGGACCAAACCTCTATGTTGCCATTCATACCTAGTAGAAAAGAGAGAACAAAGAAGCATAAATAAAAATGAGCAAGACAAAGGGGTGAATGAGTGGAAAAGGGAAGAAAATCACCTATAATAGTTAGTCCTTTGTGCCCAAAAGCTTTCCCAATACTTCTTCACAAAAGATAGTGAATCTATTATACATGTGCATTGAAGTCAAATGTGAGTTGCAAACAATGTTTTGAATCCTTTGTCAATGGACACAATGTGGATCAAAAGACAGCAGGCCAAGTATGGCACTTAAAGTTTGACCAATTTGTATATATTGCACTTAAAGTGAAAAACAATGTAGGACAACCAAGCTTTATGATCATATCAAAAAGCTCTCATCAAGACTTTGCTCAAAAAAATCATAACCTACACAAAGCTAGGCCAAAGTGCATCAAGTACTCTATACACTAGTCATTAGGCAAGTCCTACAAATGTCTTTGAAGTTCAACAACTATCCCTAAAGTGAAAAACAATGTAGGATCAAAAGACGATAGACCAAGTATGGCACTGTAAGTTTGACAAATTCGTATATATTGCACTTAAAGTGAAAAACAATGTAGGACAACCAAGCTTTATGATCATATCAAAAAGCTCTCATCAAGACTTTGTCCAAAAAATCATAAGCCACACAAAGCTAGGCC
Source organism: Sequoia sempervirens (assembly GCA_007258455.2). Classification (NCBI taxonomy): domain Eukaryota; kingdom Viridiplantae; phylum Streptophyta; class Pinopsida; order Cupressales; family Cupressaceae; genus Sequoia; species Sequoia sempervirens. The sequence goes on from VDFB02267778.1 coordinate 15,784, forward strand.
AAAGTGCATCAAGTGCTCTATACACTAGTCATTAGGCAAGTCTTGCAAATGTCTTTGAAGTTCAACAACTATCCCTAGAAGGCTATCATCCAAGCTCTTCTTGACATAGATTGCAATAGTGGCTTGGCTTTGGTGCCACATCATAAGATTGAAGATAAAGTAGTGGAATCATGGGTGTTGACCAAATCTATTATAATGGCATCTCGTTAAATGAAGAGAATATTCATGCTTATTTAAATTTTTTGATGCATGGCTACCTAAAGCTTGCAATACCTATAAGGAATAGAGATGGAAACACCATTGCAAACAAGCCCTCCATATTGTACTCATTTATTAGCGACAATGAAATAGATGGCCATTCAACAAATCAATTGTTCGGCCAATTGCAAGAAAACATGCATCTCTTTCATCTCCCTTCATGCAAGTGGGAGGACAGCCACAAAAGAAGATTGTTGCACAAGTTCTTCAACGGTGCTTGAAGTCTCTTCTCCTACAAATTAAGACCGAAGGGCCAAGACAAAAAGATCTATGGACGTGTGGTGAAGCATAGCTGATACATTAGAAGGGGTTTAAGACAAAATGATAGTGCACATTCATCAAACTAAACATCCATATAGTAGTGATCATGACCAATTTCATACTACAAGGCTTCAAAAACATGGGTTCTACTAAGATAAATCATAAAAGTCATAACCATTTTGTTCCAAGCTATGCTTTCTTACAATTATGACGACTAGTTGGTCAATATGCCTTGGCAAGTGTTTGGTAATAGTAGTCGTGTCTTGCAAGAAGCTAAGTGTATGGCCACTATATTTGAGCTGCCCAACTTGTGCATAAAACACTTAAAGTTGGATTGACCTTTGCATTTAACATCTCCTCCGCTTGCATGAAGACCTACAAACAAAATGGTTAGATTCCAAGATCCATAATATTTCACCTAGAGAAATGGTTGCCATTTTCCTTAGTTAGACACCGACAGCAAACATTGGCACCATGTGCCCATCTAAATTGGATTCCTAGATAGCATTTCGTGCACACCGAACAAGGAGGCATAAATGATAATTGATCTATCCTTGCACAAAATAATTGTGGAGCTGCAACAGAAATAGAAACCACCAACAATTATGAGGCCATTGGAAGACACTAGGCACCAATCAATTGCAACACACAAGTTACAGGGTTTTGTACCAAACCATCAAAAAGTGATCCTAAGTTATAATTGCAATGAAGAAGGGGAGCCATGGACAATGGAAGGCACATGTAGCCTCAAAAACTGAACAAGCATTTGAATTGCAAGCAGCACATGCCTCTTCTCTCGCCTAGCTTTGTTGGTTTCATCTTTTTCTTCTTGATAAATTAAACACCACATCTCATTTCTACAATCTCTACTAGACTATTCAAAGCATTACAGCTTCCATCATTTTGCATATGAGGACTGTTGCTGATATCTTCTTGTGAATTATAGCAATATGATGCGAATCATTTATCAATTCTCTCCTTGATGAACCACTACCACATGCATGATCAATTTTAGGCATGCCATAAACAATCCATAGAAGCAAATAAGAACAAGGAATAAACAAAGTTATAAACGAAAACAGTGTCAAAGACAAAGGTGCAGAAAGAACAAAGTAGGTAATTTGCAAATCCATGGAACAACAAGCATGTCTGAAAGACACATGAATATGTAAGTTAAAAAAGGTCGCCATGATATTCACTGGAACCTTGAACACACTATATACAAAGCAAGAAAAACACTAGCTTCAAAATACCGTCATTTAAGTACAATGAGGCATGACAAATTTTACTACTCAAAGATGAAGACTATAGAAATAACAACGTTAGAATGCAAAAGGTATATGCTCAAGGCATTTAATGCTCTATTACGCATGACATGAAGAGAAGGATAAGGGAAAAGCAAAAGAATTATAAAAGCAAGGACAATTTAGAGATTTTTTCATCAAGGAGTTGGCTTTCACCCACAAAGGCAATATGTTTTATTCTTGTCACAACAACATTGGCACTCTCCTCATCGTTAAATGTTTCACATTTGACAAACAACCTAAAGAGGAATTGGTGTGACACATCATTACTTAAAGCCTCCTAGACTACTTCAAGTTCAAGTAGCAACAATTGCAAATCTCTAGCAATGACATCCATCAGAGCATACCTTTTTTGATCAAATCTAATAGCTTGCCTCATTTCACCCATATGGTCTTGCAACACAAGTTTCAGCATATAGTTGAAGTCACAATTAGTGAGATCTTTGCAACATTTTGGACACTGCCAAAGCTTATTTGATTTTTGCACAACTCTTTTTTTGCATTTTTTTCATCCACAAGAAGAGGGTAGGAAGGGTAGAAGCTGTCCAGTTGCAGATTTGTTACAATGACACAAGCAAACACATTCTCTGTCCTATCAAAGGCTGCAATCATATGATCATGCAACAGATACACAGAATTACCCTTCTTGTTGGCACTGCCACTTGCTTTGGACAAACATGTTGAAGGGTGGGAAGCACCTTTCAAGGCATACCAGAAATGCAATTCCTCTGCTTCTTTGTGGCTAGGATTCACAAGAAGCCCCATGGCCCATACAGTGTCAATGGTCTTTCCATTCCATGATGCAATACAACCAACTTTGACTATAAGCCCCATAGTTTGATGTCAATGCTAAATCCTAACATGTCAGTAACACAACCTGAACCACCTTTCCTTTCCATTCCATTGAGTACAATTTATATAATTTATCCCCCTCGACATCACAATGTGAGCCCCATAGTTTGATGTCAATGCTAAATCCTCACATGTCAGTAAGACTACCAACACATTTAGTTGTCTCTATTCCATTCCTTTTACACACTGTCAATATAGAGGAAATGGAGTCAATAAGGCTGAGAACATCGACCAATGAATTGAATGAAGCTAATTCAAGGTCCTAGACTCATGTGAAGTGGAAGTTACAGGCGGGTATGTTGAAAGTTTCAGAATCACAAGGAATTTTTGTTGAATTTGCAAGATCTCCCATGGATTTGAGGAGCAGTTATAGTAGGCTTTGCAGCTTTCACTACCGTCAGATATAAATATACCTAGCCAATCTGAACATCATAAAATTGGTCAACTGCATCACTAAAGCATGTTATATGTTTTTCACCTCTAAAAGAGTCAAGAAAGCCAAAACCAAACACCTTTCTCTCGCCTCTATTATTTTTGAAGCCATGAAGCACACACATAGACACCACTTTACCTTAAATTAACCAATACTTCATATAAGGACTCAATGCACCAATTGTTGCATTAGGTGCATCTAATTTACTGCTTGGATAGCATAACACTAACTTGTGTGTCAACATCATTGCATCAAAAGAAAAAAGGCCAATCTCAAAGTTGCTTAAGAGATGAATAGAAGGGGCACAGGGAAGGGAAAGAGGCACACCAACAATGGGAGCCTTAATGGATAACACTTTCAAAGAACTAATTGCAATTGACCTGCAAAACAAAAAGAAGAAAACAATAAACATTCACAAACAATCACATAACAAGAGAAAAGAAGAGAGAAGCATTTAAGAGGTAGAGTGAACTATTTCCCTACATCATTTTGTGAAACACCTAACAAACATGGTCTATCAACTGTACTACAGAACCCTCCACAAGAACATCATCAGCAACAAGGTTATTATATTTTAAGAGAAGGAGAGCATCATGCTTGTGTGTTCCATTAGAAAGTGGAAGCTGATATTTAAAGCGAGCAGTTGATGTAGGAAGAATGGTTTCCAATGTGATGACCTAGAGCAAAGTACATAAGCTAGAGATGCCCGCAAGAAGTTTGCTAATTGCAACAGCACCTAAGGGATTTTCCATTTGGAAATTGGAGACTGGAGCGAAATGGATCTATTAACAACTACGGAAAAAAAAACCAATGAAAAGCAAACCAAACATGACAATTAAAAAGGTATTTAACTCGAAAGTACGAGCTAGCATTGCACATTAACTACAATCTACAATAGGACAAGCCAAACACAGTGATTTAAAACATACACCAGCTCATGACCTTCATCTTTTCACCTCTCCTTGTCCATTCCCTACATGGGGGTTTCACTGGGTAAGATTGCCCCAAATTCTTTGGATGAACACATTTATTATCACTACTACAGATTATTTCACTAAGTGGGTCAAGGCCATCCCTGTTAGGCCTGCTACAACATCTGATACTTGCGCTTTCACTTTGGAATATCTTATTTCTAAATTTAGTTTGCCATCTACTATTATTAAAAATAATTGTACTCCTTTTAAGAATAGAGAAGTGAAAAAAAATATAGAAAAAATACAGATTCAACAACGTTTATCTTCTCCCTTCTACCCACGAGGTAATGGTCAGGCACGGGCTACTAATAAAAATATGAGTAGATTTTTGAGGAAAACAATTGATAAGCATGGTACTAATTGTCATATATAATGCGTCCCTGCATTATGGGCTTATTGTACTAGTATTCATACTCTCACTGGCTATTCGCTTTATTTATTGACTTATTACACCTTTATATCTCTTGAGCTAGAGATTCTTTTTTACATGTTTCATTTCATGGCATTGTTGATGATAATACATCCAGAGAACAAATATTACAAGAACTTGAAACAATCAATGAGTAAAGTGTTGGTGAATAGGACAATGTGCCTTGACCGCTCACATATGATGCGCTTGTAAGGACTGGTGTTTACGAGATCCATTTAGGAATCTGCAGAATTACGTAGAACAAGAGCTTACAGATCACATTTTAGTGGCACAAATCAGGCACTGCTGATAACCCTACTTCTATCTCAAATGTGTATAGACGGAAAAAACCGAGAGCCAGAAATTTTGTAATTGTAGCGGAAAGTTTTTTTGTTTGTTTTTTTTAATGATATGGTATCACAGGTATTCGACACCGGTCAAATGAAGAAACCAGAATATCAGAAATCCAAATCTTCTGTAAACTAGCTCACCGGAATTCCTCAATTCTCTAAATTGTGCAAAAGCTATTAGTTAAATCCTCATGCAAAACTTATGAAAACCCTAATAACAATGTGTGACGCTTCCGTTTGGGTATTTTAACATTTATGTAATGTGTAATAGAGATGTAAGTACCTTGAGTAACGCTGAAGATGCCCACACAAATATCACAATTCCACACAATGCAAGCATCCATTTCCTCATCTCTATCTTCTACACTGGATCTTGATTGCTGAAACTCTCTTCTCATTAACTCCTGATAGAAAAAACCAATTTGTAGGAGCATGATTGAACGTAGGATCAGCAAATGGGCAGAAAATGAGGGCAAAAGAGCAAAGGGACAGGCAGGTTTCAGATCCAAGCACTCTACCATCGATCACTGCATCACCCTTAGACACTTGATTGAGAAAATTTGGGATAACCAGGGTGAGGAAGCTTATTGTTGCTTTGTAGACTTTAAGAAAGCTTTCGACACAGTGCCTAGAGACAAATTATGGTCTCGGATGGAAGAATTAGGCATTCAAATGCATATAGAGCAGCTGTTCATAGGCTGTATGAGAAGGTCAGTGCTAAAATCAGAACAAGTGAAGGTATGTCAGAATGTTTTGACAGTGACATTGGAGTTAAACAGGGCTGCCCTCTATCCCCTACGCTTTTTGGGCTATACATTGATAAGTTGGAAGCGTGGTTAAGCAAGGAAGGCGGGGATGGTATCCATTTGGCAGGTTATGTAGTAAAATTACTTCTATATGCTGACGATCTTATCCTAATCTCAAAAATAGCTCATGGGTTAAGAGAACATCTAAAAGCCCTAGAACACTTTTGTCAGGATGTTGGGATGCAAGTGAACACATCCAAGACCAAAATCATGATTTACTCATTGAATAGAAAAATTAAACAGCATACCTTTCTTTTTGAAGGCATCCCACTTGATATAGTGAAAGAATACAAATATCTTGGGATTGACTTCCATTATAAGCTCAGTTGGGAAACTTGTAGAATGAAAAGGATACAGGGAGGTTGGAAAGCCTATTATTTGCTTCAAAATAGGTGCAGAAAAGCTGAACTTTGGGATTGGAAAACCAAGAAAATCCTTTTTGGTTTACTTGTCACGCCAGTTGTGCTTTATGGGTGCGAAGTGTGGGGAAGCAACACATCAAAGTGCAGTTGGAGACAGATAGAAAGAATCCAGAAAAACCTAATAACAAGTAATCTCAAAGTTAAAGATATTGTTCCTTATGAAATTCTGTTAGCTGAGGCGGGAGCTTTTCCTTTGGAAGCTTCAGCGATAACCCGGTTGTTAAGTTATCTAAAAAAGGTCGAAAACATAGATAACCACCGGTGGCCCAAAGCGGTTATGGAGGAGATTCTAGTCCGAAGAAAGAAAACATGGATGAAACAGAACATCAAGTGGCTAAACAAGTGGAACATCGAATTACATGAGTGTCCTGACACCAACAGTGAAATAAAAAACTATGTGAAGGAAAAATTCAGGACTGCCATGTGGTCAAATCAGATCGGACGAAAAAAAGCATATTACATCAAAGAGTTTAACCCAGCTAAGGAACATGGTGAAAAACCATATTTAGGTGCAACTATTAAAGGGAAAGCGAGGCTGTTAATCACTCAATTGAGAACGGGATCCCACCATCTTAGATGTGAGACTGGTAGGTGGAAGACACCTAAGGAAACTTGGGAAGAAAGAACGTGCTTATTTTGTAATAAGGGAGCGGTGGAAACGGAGTGGCACTTCGTCATGGAGTGCACAACATACGAAAATATCCGTAATCAGTACTCAAGTATTTCAGATGTGGGCAATATGCAGCAGTTATTTGAGGAGGATAAGATAAATCAGACGGCTAGCCTCCTAGTCAAAATTAATAGCAGGAGATCTGATTTGGAGAAGAGTTTGGAGACAAACTAAGTTGTTGGTCTCGGTCCCATAGACTGTTTAGTCTCGTGGACGTCATTAAAATCTTTCATTTCATTCGAACGCAAGTTTGATCTACACAGTTCTGGATATCTGGGATAAGCTTGTTCCCCGCCCTAGGAAAATGACCATGCATATCATGATATCTGCATAGGTGAAGTTAGCTTTATCCATGTGTAGAGGTCAAATTAGGCCCTTTTTAAAATGAATAATGGTCAATGGGCTTTTGGTCTACTCGGGAAGTTGAAAGGTTCTAAATGAGCCCATCAGGGATCAAGTCTTGTTGAGTGCAAAGGCTCCGACACCGAGGTGAATTTGGCGGAATGGATACCCCTCAGTCCTTGGCTCTTAGTTGAAGAGGTTCAGCCCAAGAAGGCCCGTGCTCCTGGATTAGGTAGCAAAAAAGAATTTGTGGATGACCTCCATCAAAAATAAATAAAAAATAATATACTACTTTAAAATAAATTATGATTGTTAGAAGGTATACTTTCAAAATCTACACCCTTTTATGATTTAATGTTTATTTATTTTTATCTTTCTTTTATATTAAAGAAAAAGGAGTCAATAATTGAGGCGAATCTTCTTGTTGGGATGGTAGTTGTGGTTGTGGGGTTTAATCTTACAACATATTATATCACTTTTTAATAATTGTTTCCCTACATTTGTTATTTACTCTTTATTAAGGTATCTTTGTTTGCATTTACTTTCATACATTTTCTTATGTCTCAAATTATTATTTTTGTTTTGAAAGTAATTATTTAGTAGATTAAAAATTCAAAAATTTAAATCTCTCACCACACTCTACTAATCATTATGAGTTGACTTAACATATATTTGTGCGACATTTTGCTATGTCATAATATTTTAAAATACTCAATGTGTACTTAATTTTATATGAGACAACAATTAGAGTACACTTTAATTTCTAACTAAGTCAAAGAATCAAACATGCAATCATCATCATCTAGGTCATTTGCATGTTTGTGCATGTTGTCTTTGATATTGTTTATCATCATTAATCTAATGTGCCAAAGGGAGTTGACCTAAAGAAACCATTCACCCATCAAGTCAACAAACTTCTAAATGGCGTCCTTACAAACCACCTTAATGAACTTAGATATCAAGAAGGTGAAGGTGTTCAAGTGAATAACTTTTTTAGGTACATATTTTGCCATATCATTCTCATATGACAGACCAATTTGCACACCAAATCAAGTTCACATCACACAAAATCTTCCCTACAATACTCAAACTTAACAATAAAGATTTTGAGAGATTAAAATTTTTAAGATAGACATTAAAATTGAAAACATTAATTTTCAAACAATGGCAAACTAATTATATAAAGCTTCAACATCATTCTCCATCATTGATTATAGAATTATTAACTCTCACATCTACTTTTTATACATTTACTATAATTATCTATTTCAACTCTAATTCATCTAAATTATATTTTAATTTATTGTTATTTTTTGTTTAGTTATGTAAAAAGAATTTTATTCTTTCGCAAATCTTCATTTTATAGAACAATAATTGATCATATTTTCATTAATTATGAAATTGTTGTTACACCATAACTTTTAAGTGTGATCATTAAAAAACTCAAACCTAGACCTTATTTTTTTAGTTAGCTTTGGAAAAATAGTTACTTAAAATCAAACTTTTTGTTGAGAGGTATCTTGCAATTAAACATGATTGAGACAAATCAAAACAAAATATATTGAGACGAGTTAGCTATGTTGCAAGTATGAAGGTGTTGTCATTGATGTCAACAACCTAGTGTTGTCATTGATGTGAATTATGTATTGAGAAAGGTTGTTGCATGATGAAGATGTCGAGGATACTGAGAAATTTGATAAAATGAGGAAACAGGGTGTTGCAAAGGTGTCCTAGTTTTGCTTCACATTTCTTCTAGGTTGAAGATCTACTTTTGTGGTTTGGATATGTTGGTTATAGTTGTTCAGAGTTTCTATATCTAAAATTTTGGCTTCTGGATTGCTGGTCAAAGGAACTTATGTTCACTAGTATGTGAATTGGTTTTGCAATATTGTATAGAGGTGTCTTGGAGAAATGTATTTGCTCCATATTTCTTCGTAGTTGTTTTTCAAGACTTGTGGTTCTGAAGTAGAGTTGATGATTTTGTTCTCTTGTCTATGTCAAGAGGATTCGTGGTTAAGGATATCAAAAGAAGGTCTTTTGGGTTACAGAGTATTGTAGTGTTTGGCAGTGTTGTTTGGATAAACAATATGATTATAATCTTCAAGTGAGATTTGTTGTGAAGGAGTTTGTTGGTTTTTAGGATGTTCTTAGATTGCATTCAGATGAAGTTTGTTGTTTGAAAGTTTTGGATTGATTAAAGGATGCGTGTAATTCAAATTTTAATGATTTCACGGGTAATGGTCGACCTAGTGTTTACACTACATTTGAAGATGTTCAAGTATTAATGAAGGCATAGTGTGGCATGTAATATTTAATTTGGGTCACAGTTAAGTATTATTTTGGTCCACTTTCATTCCTATCCACCACAAGAATGTTTAGGTGCGGACCTAATTTGAGTTTGTAAGTGTAACAGATAGTTGTCGACCTTGGAGAAAGTTTTCAAGGTTGTGGATGATATAAATAATAGTGATGTCATTGTAAGATGCAAGAGAGAGACAAGATAGATGTGAGATATGAATGTGATGCGAAATACAAAAGTTTAGATGTGAGTTTGAGCTGAGCAGTGCGAACTTCAAAGTGTTGGATTCCTTAATGTAGTGAGTTGAAGGTGTCCACAATCATTCAAGCAAGGCTACGAAAGTGTTGGAGCATTTGTGGTGGATTCCTTGTTGCATTGTGAAAGTGTTCTTTGTGTAACATTTTTCTTCTATCTTCTTTATTTCTTTTTGTGGTAGTGAGCCCTAGTTGTGAGCCTTTTTTGATAGTGTGTCTTATTTTGGAAGTGAGCCCTTGTACCGGCTTTGCAATTACTTATATTCTGAGCTAATCCTCATCATGGTTTTTCCCTCATTGGGTTTTCCACGTAAATTTGGTGTTCTCTTGTGTTTGGTGTTGTTATTTTAGTTTTTGTTATCTACATTTCATGATTAATCACTTTAACATAACAAGGGCTTAATGAATGTTTGTGGATATGATTATTGTTGAGTATTTTGATGTTTTAATTTGCTACAATTGATTCACCCCACCTCTCAGTTGTATTGTTTGTACAACAATTGGTATCAGAGCAAGGTTCCTTGGAGAAGAGCTTAACCGCTTAAGGTAGATTTAGGATGGTGAACAAGTTGGATTGCCCTAGATTTGATGGAATGAAGTATGCATTTTGGAAGACAAAGGAAGGATATCTAGCATCTCATGGATTTGAGATTGAAAATGCAATAAAGAATCAATAAACTGCACCTACAAATGGTCCAAGCACAAGTGATGAGATCGAGGCACATGAGGTAAATGCTAAGGTGGGATTTATTCTAGTGAATAGTCTTTCAAATTATGGACTGGATAAAGTTATGAATCTTAAGACTACTAAAGAAGCTTGGGATAAGCTTGAAAGTATCTATGAAGGAGATGATAAGGTCAAACAAGAAAATTTGCAAAATCTGAAGGCACAATTTGAGACCCTGAAAATGTCTAAAGATGAAACAATTACAACCTATATGTAGAGAGTTGATGAGCTGGTAAGTGTTATGAGAGTTCTTGGTGCACAGTCAAAGAAGCTAGAGTGGTAAAGAAAGTTCTTAGATCTCTTCCTGATTCTCATAGTGAAAAGGTATCTATTATTGAGGAAGTTACAAATTTTAATATTTATTCCAAAGATTAATTGATTGGTACACTAACCTCATTTGAAATGAGAAAACCTAGATTAAGAAATGGAACAAAAGTGGAAACTACCTTTAAGGCTAGAAAATTAGAAAAGATTGAAGATTCAAATGGAGAAGATCTTGATGATATGGAAGCTAACTTTGTAAGAAGGACAAAAAAGGGCACCAGTAAGTAAAAAGGTAAACTTCCTTTCAAATGTTTTAGTTGTGGAAATATAGGTCATTATGCTTCAAGGTGTCCAAATAGAGTTGTGAACAATAAGAGTAAGGAGAATAAAGGAAAGATGATTAAAGTAAGTTACTATGTTAGAGAATATGTTGGTATTTTTGATGATGAATCTGATTATGGAGATGACGATGAATGCTTGTTCTTGGCTATAAAAGATGAATCTACTTCTATTAACTCTGAAAGTTGTGCGAAGGAAAGTGTTTTGGAAAAGAAGGATAAGGTTGAAGGAACTTTGGTTTCTTCTTTTCATGTTAAACAAGATAAGAACTACTAGGTTGTTGATAGTGACTATTCTAATCACATGACTAGAAACAAAATTAAGTTTGTTAAACTTGAAAAGTATGATGGAGGATTAGTTAAATTTGGGGATGATTTAGGAGCTAAGATTTATGGAATAGGTTCAATCAGTTTTGATGGCAAGCATAACACTGAAGATGTTTACTATGTTAAAGGTTTAAGACATGATATTTTGAGTGTTGTACAAATGTGTAGTAAAGGATATAATCTTGTGTTTAAGGATGAAAGATGTGAGATCAGAAAAGGGTCTGGAACTGTGATTGTTACTAGTAAGAGGACAGATGGAAATATCTATCAACTTAAGGGTGTTGATGTTCATTGCTTTCTGTCTCAGATTAATGATAGTTGGATATGGCACTAGAGGATGTGTCACATGAATTTTGATAACTTGGTTAGAATCAGTTCAGTTCATGTAGTGAGATACCTACCAAGGATTACAAAGCCTATCAATGTTGTTTGTAGGAATTGTCAATTTGGAAAGAAAATAAGTAGTTTCAAGGGAAAGGAACAATCTACTACTAGACTAATAGAATTGATACATACAAATATTTGTGGTCCTACAAGGGCGAGAAGTCTTCAAGGTGACAGGTATTTTATGTTTTTGATTGATGATAACTCTAGAATGACATGAGTTACTTTTCTTAGAGATAAACCTGATGCACTAGATAGATTCAAAGCATTTAAAGCTATGGTTGAGAATGAAATTATTTTGAAAATCAAATGTTTGAAGTCTGACATAGGTGGAGAATTCACCTCCAACGAGTTTAATATGTTTTGTAAAGTTCATGGAATAAAGAGGCACTTGTCTACCCATAGAACTCCTTAGCATAATGGAGTGGTTGAAAGGAAAAACCGGACTATTTAAGAAGCTGCTAGGACTATGATGAAAGAAGCTAACCTACCAGAAGTCTATTGGAGAGAAGAAATTCATACTAGTGATTACATACTTAATATAGTTCAAGCAAAAGCTAACAACACAAAGACTCCCTATGAGTTGTGGTATGGAAGGGTTCCTACTGTCAAGTACTTTAGAGTGTTTGGAAGCAAATGCTATATCAAAAGAGATGAAGAAAACTTAGGAAAGTTTGATGCAAGGTTTGATGAAGGTATCTTCCTTGGATATTCTACTAAAAGCAAAGCTTATAGATGTTACAACAAAAGGCTAAGAAAAATTGTTGAAAGTGCAAGTGTTAAGGTCGATGAAGATGTGCAGATATTAGATGAACCTGCTTGTGGAGAAAAAGAAGAATAAGAAGAAAAAGAAGTGCAAAATGAAGAGGAAGAAGCTTCGAAGAAAGACCCCTAAGTATGTGCAAAAGAATCATTATGAAAAATAGATCATTGGAGACAAGAGGAAAGGAGTATTGACAAGAAGCAGAGCTTATGAAGCTGAGGTAAATCTATGTTTACTTTCTAAATTTGAACCTAAAACAATGAGTGGGGCATGCAAAGATGAACATTGGATGAATGTAATGAAATAATAACTTATGCAAATAGAGAAAAATTAGACTTGGTAACTAATTCCTAGACCAACAAACAAGAACGTAATTGGAACTAAGTGGGTTTTTAGAAACAAGTTGAATGAGAATGGAGAAGTGGTAAGAAATAAAGCAAGACTTGTGTGTAAAGGTTACTCACAAGTGGAAGGAATAGAATTTGAGGAAACATTTGCCCCAATGGCTAGGATGGAAGCAATCAAAATGTTTTTAATGTTTTCAGCATACAAGGACTTTAAAGTTTACTAGATGGATGTAAAGTCTGCTTTTCTGAATGGTGAGTTGGAAGAAGAGGTTTACATGGAACAATTGGAAGGATTTCAATTGTTAGATCAACCGAATATGGTGTGGAAACTAAAAAAGGTAGAATATGGTGTAGAAACTAAAAAAGGCATTATATGGATTAAAGCAAGATCCCAAAGCTTGGTATGCAAGATTGGATAGATATTTGTTACCGCAAGAATTCAGTAAAGGCACCACAAATAGTAATCTTTACTTCAAATTTGAGGAAGACAAAATCTAGATAGTGGTTGTGTATGTGGATGATATTATATTTGGAGGCAATGAAGCTATGTGTAAGAAGTTTGCAAAGGAAATGCATAAAGAGTTTGAGATGTCAATGTTTGGGGAGATGAATTTCTTCCTTGGGGTACAAATCAATCAAACAAACAAAGGGATTTTTATTTCACGGTCAAAGTATATAAAAGAGATGCTGAAGAAGTTTGGAATGGAAGACCCCAAACTTGTATGCACCCCTATGGTGATTGGTTGCAAATTGAGCAAAGATGATGATTCGCTTAAAGCTTATTAGAGCAAGTACGAATCTATGATTAGTGGACTGTTATATCTGACTACTACTAGACCGAATGTCATGCATGTAGTTTTTCTTGTGGCTAGATTTCAATAAGATCTTAAAGAAACACATGTTGCAGTTGTGAAGAGGATATTCAAATATTTAAGAGGATCTCCAAATTATGGCTTATGGTATCCTAAGGATATTGATTTCACATTAAGTGCTTATATAGATGTAGATTGGGCTAGATATGTTGATGACAAGAAAAGTACAAGTGGTGGTGCATTCTTTCTTGCATGTAGATTGGTGTGATGGTTAAGTAAGACACAAGATTCAGTTTCTCTATCCATTGCAGAGGTTGAGTATATTGCAATGACATCTTACTACACACAAGTATTATGGATGAGAAAGACATTGAACGATATCAGAGTAATGTATGATGAGCCTATATCTATCTTTTGTGACAATACAAGTGCAATTAACATTTCAAAGAATCCAGTGATGCATTCAAGGACAAAGCATATATCAATCAAGTATCACTTTATGAGGGAGAAGGTTATGGAGAATTAGGTAAAGCTTGAACATGTGCCTACAAAGGATCATATTGCTAACATATTTACTAAGGCTCTTCCTAAGGATACTTTTGAGTATCTTCGAGAGAATTTGGGGGTTATTGCCCCAACTTCTTTGAACCAGATGCATATGGAGATGCATCATTCTAGTGGATCTATGGATTCATCTCTTTTCTAGACTGATGTTGGTAGCTACCTCTCAAGGGGAGTAGGTAGTGTCATTGTTGCGGTAAGGAATGTTGTCATTATACAGAGTTGTTGATTGAGTTGGGTGTACTCCTAAGGGGGAGTATTTAGAGTAGGTGTAGTGTAGGAAAAAGTCTTATTTTTCCACACTTAATTTGGGAATGAATAATTATTAATAAAATGGACTTAACTATGCCTTATTTTTGGTGTTGTAAGGTGTACCTTTACACTTTCACACTAATCTAGGGCTTTATTAATCAGTTGAGGTTAATTTTCCTTAATTGGCCTCTTTAATTCAAGTCCAAGCTTAAATTATTGTAATTTTTTAGGGATAAAACCTGACATCCATAAATGCCATAACATAAGGTTTAACATTGAGCAATGTGTGTCCTAGGCAAGTTGCCTATGATCCATTCACCATCCTTGTCTCAAAGAGTATTCAAGCTCGATATATCTATTGAAGAGTATTGCAACAATCAAGATTCCCTATTGTCATGTAAAAAGTTTTTCTTGCATCATGCGTTGTTTGAAACTAATATGGTGATGTAGAGTTCAAGATCTATTCAAGCATATAAAAGGCATTGTTTCAAATAAAATTTCATGATCAAGATCCACATCCATTGAAGCCAATTCATGTACATTTACAAATTTACAATTCAAGGTTCAAATAAGGTTTGGTGAGTTGTTACATATTGCTGTTCATTCATCATTCCTTCATGCTTTTCTATCTCATTTCAAGGTTTAATTACCAAAATGGGGTTTGACCAAGGAAAACCCCCATTCACCTGACAAACAACATTTTCTCTCTTTGATGTGTGATTGTAGATTTTAGGTGGAAGATCCTTTGAAGAAAAAATTGAAGAAAGTTCGCAGGAAGTTGTCAAAGTTGCAAGAAATTTTGTCATGTCATGGAAACTGTTGAAAAATTGAGGTATTTTCTTAGCTTAATACTTTGTAAAACCTTAATATTGTTGATCTCAATAAGCTTTCATTTGTTACATATTCTTTGTGGGTGATTATCTGATTAATCCATTTTATTGTTTGTAGAATGTGATAGAAGAAGTGGAGCGGGATATTAGAAGATTACACAAGCATGTATGGTGGAGAAACCCTTTTAAGGAAAAACTCCACCAAGAATTAATCTATTCAATCTCGAGTAGATTACAATAGCTCCAATTCTTGCTTGAGGAATGCCTCACTTCCTGGAAACTTGTTCACACACGCAATAAAAACTAATAATAACTCTGTAACTTGCTTGAGATAAATAGGCTTTAATCAACTGTAAACTCCAACTGAGTTACAATTACAATGCTCAAACCCTATCCCTAAAAGATATGCCTATCTCATGCAAATAGAGTTATATAGTGAAGAACAATGTCAAATCCTCATCTTCATGCATTTGGGCGTCCCAAACTAAAGTAGTAACTCAACCTCTGATTGCAGTAAATATCTTTAAAGGCTTCATCCTCAGTATGCCCCAAAAGTGGATACATTTAATGAGCCAGCCACGAATATCTCTCAGCAATGCAAAGGGAGTTAGTCTGAAACCAACTTGGTAAGTTGGGTCCAAGTCTCATTCTTGTTAGCGAGAACATTTCTCATGTACCATTCATGCAAGAATGGTCATCCCTGATTAACTAAGAGGTAGTCCCACGTTATCTATCATGCAACTCTCAAGGTCATTATCCATGCATTCCAAGTTAACTAAAGTCAACTAGCATTCAACCCCTAAAACTAAAAAGCTGAGATAAGCAGCTGAAGGCTGGGAACTGTGCAGGCATCGAGCTAAACTACTGGGATCTTTTGTTCAGGTGAACATCTCCAGAATGAAGTTTATTTGGAACTCCATGAGGGTGAGATTATACTTGCGTATGGAACCTGTGGTGCTGTGAAAGGTTTCAAGTTTGTTTAATTAGAGAGTGTTGATATAAGTAGCAATCTTAGTGTTGTTGAACACATTCCAAGAACTTAGGAGATACATGAAATAATTAATGTTTAGGATTTGCAATTAAATGGCATCCTATTTCCAACAGAAACTCCTCTACAAAATTTATTTTTGGTTGCCCGACAATAAACATCAAGAATCTGGGAGTGTAGACCTAACAAAAGAGAACCCGAAAACAAATTTTAGAGAACCCTAGCTAGGAATCATTCGCCACAGGGCGAATGAGTCCTCAATGAGCTTCAAAAGGTGCCTTTTGGTGAAAGGTACACATTTTTTTCCCCTTTCCATATCTACCTTTTGATTTATGTTTTTGTTAGTTTTGATTACCGTTCTTCATTTGCATTTTATAGCTTGTATTTTGGATTTTTTTTTATGATCTTAATCTTTCTCCCCAAAGTGCTATTTAGATTATACCCTTGTCCTTACATAGATAGGTTTTTTTTTGATTCATACCTTGATTTGACTCACCTTTTGGTTGATAGTCACTTCATGGTGTGTACCTTATTTCCTTGAATGAAATTAGGGAAATAGGTTTTTGTGGTGAACCAACCCATTCATTCACCACAAACAAGCACCATATTTTCTTTCAATTCATTTTGGTAAGCCTGAGTTTCATCATTACATTTTCTAATTTTGGAGCTCTCTTTCACCCTAGATTTAGATCTTGGATTCATTTGGATCTCTTTGAATTGAATTGAGTCTCATTTAGGGTGTCTAGTTTGCATTTAACTTTGCATTTCATTTAAAGGTTTTAGGATTGTTTCTTTGCATTCTTTAAATTTGAAAAGTACAAAAAAATCAATCTTGCATATCATTTACGTAGCATTACATCATATTCATTTGAATTTGAAAATTGAAACATAATTGCATATCAAATTAGGTTTTCTAGGTTGTCATTTTGTCACATTTTTCATTTGCATTCAATCCTCATTTCACAAAAAATTAAAACTGAAACTTGTTGTATCAGATCAAAATCTAGAAACCACTAAAATTAAGTCAGAAATTTGTAAAAACAAATTCAAAACCCTAATCTATGACCCATTCGCCCTAGGGCGAATGAGTCCCTGATCAAAGCCATTTCCTAATTTTTTGGGCATTAAAACAATCATTTTTGCATTCTTGTTTTTTGTTTTCAAATCTTTGTTTCTATTTGCAAAATTTTACTTTATCTAATTTGGACATATTTAGCTTCATTTGATAAAATTAGTGCATTGTGTAATTTCAAAATTGTATTTACAAGACATTATTTTTTAGGTTTTTGCATAGTGTAATAAAAAAATTACCTTATTTAGAATCTAAAAATTGCATTTACATATTACATTCTAGGTCATTGCATTACATTTTACCCTCTTTCCATTTTGGGTTGACATTAAGTTTTTGAAACTTGTATGAGTTTTACAACTTGGTGTCCTATTAGCAATATTATTGTCAGATGTAGTTCGAGACTCGTGTCATCTTGTGATACACCATTTGTCATGGATCTTGGGTTTTCTAACTCTCTTTCTAATAGTGTTGATAATCAACCCCCTATGGATCATAACCTGCATAACTCATTTCCAATGACTTCCTTACCTACAACCCATGTGCATGATGTTGTTCATGTCCCACAAGAGAACATAAGATTGTTGGATGAAGAATTAAAAACTTTACAAGACTTTGTGAGAGATGAACCTATTGCTATCCATGTTGTTCCCCTTATTGGAACCTATGAAAGCTACTTAAATACGAACAAGGAATAGAGTATATATGTAGCTTGGCTTATCTCATCAACAAAAAATTTCCTCCCCCTCAACCCGCTTCCAATACATCACCTATGCATAAGCGAAAAGAAGCCACATCTTTTGAACACTTTACTACTCCTAACACATCCTCCTTTTTTGAAAAAAGAAAGGATTTGCTGTTAGAAGAAGAAATTGATGACAATACAATTATCATACCAAAGAAGAAGAAGCCTAGAGTGCATGATCATCGAAATTTTCAATTACAATAGTTATATGAACCTCCTAAATCTCTTTATAGCCTATTACAACTATCCAAAATCAAGACAATCTTCTATGCTTTTTTACATTGGCACTTAATCATATTACCACCTAAATGTGCAAACTTTACCAAAAGACAAACTAATAAAAATGAACCATATTATGCTTATCATAGATTCTTTTTCCATCACACCGACAATTGTCGTCCTTTAAAGAAAGTATTGAAGAAGTTTGCACCCTCTAAGAATCAAACTTGACTAAAAAAGCATGCATTTTTCTCCTTTCCATGTAATCGTTTTAGGATCACAACACCCTCACTATTACATGTTTTACATTCATTGCAAATCATTCTCTTTATTGCAAGGAGCTCATTCTCATCATTTCTCTTGGCTCATCCTTGTTTACACTTAGTAGAGGCAAGGGGTTAGATAGCGTTGTCCTAGTTTTAGCACTTGATGTTATCCCTTTGGCTAGTTGTCCACCTTCCGTATATACCGATCAAGATTGGGATGCAGACGACCTGCTATAGGTTGACTTGCATGTTCCTTACTAGTCTTTTGCATTGTTTTCTTTTTCATACATTTCTTTATGTGATTACATGTGCGTAATGTGATTCCCAATACTGTTTTGTTTGATGTATCTCTGTCTCTTTTGTGCATTCCTCTATTTGTACCTACATTCTTCTTTATGTTGTAAACATTTTCCTTTTTTTGTCTCGTGTTTTCCTTTTTGGGATTACGCAAAGTGTCAAGACATTCAGGTCTCTTCCATGTTAACCCAAAAGGTTTTTATCTTTGTTTTCATTTTTTTTTGTCATTCTTGCCATTTTACGAGTATTTGGGGAATGATGATGTTTCTAAGCTCTATGACGACATTGTAGCAAAGATATGCTGACCCCAAATCCATAGATCCCTTATGTATTTTTGGGAGCAACCCCTCCTTCCTTTTTTCGTGACGTAGCTTCATTTCATAAACATATGACTTGACATAGGGCTTTTCAAGGAAGCTCTCATGTCTAAGGATTGAACATTGGCCACCTTAAAGCAATTTCTCACAACAATGGTGTTAGCAACTGCTTTAAAGTGGGAGCATACATTGATAATGTCTTTCGACATTTCTCATGTTTCATGGTGCAGTTTTCTTTTTTCTTGTGATGTGTCATTTTCTTGGTGGTGTCATTGAGTTTGATGTCCTCCAAGAGTGTGATATTTTTTAGCATATGACTTTCCTCTTAGTGGTGATGTGACACACTGCATTCCCTAAGTTGTGAATCTTTTACTCTTAACTTGTCCTCTCTTGGAGACATTAGGCATGATGTTCCCTAAGAAGAAGACCTTACACAAACTAAGAAAAATCCCTTTGAACAAAAAAAAAAATACTAGCATTATTGTTCATAAGTGTTAGCATAACACAACTTGTTAACCTTATGAAGCTTGAAACCTATTCAAGGCCACCAAGCATAACACACCTTGCTTGATTATGGAGCCTTGCCCTTGTTCATAGGTGTTTATCATAACACAACTTGTTAATCCCTATGGAAATTGAAACCCTGAATTCAAGGCCACCTGGCATAACACACCTTGCTTTCCTGTGGATCCTTGCCTTATTCATGAGTGCTTAGCATAATGCAACTTGTTAAACCTTGTGAAGATCGAAGTGTAGTATTGTGGTGCCTTATTGAAGTTGTCAGGAGGATAGATTTGATATGGTATGGGAGTCTAATATGACTCTCATTTTCCACCCTTTTGGGATACTCACCTAGTGGACAACCTGAGGTTCCACTACCTTGAAGTGAGCACAAAATTAGAAGCTTGGATATGTTTCACACTGATCGAACCATCTAGGCTTTATCTCCTTGGTCTTTGATGTTGTATGATTTTGTATCTTTTTCATTACTACATACATAAGTGTCTTGAATGTCTACTTTAGTGTGAGTTTGCACTTGCGGTCATCCTCACACTAAAGTGGGGGCTAAATGTAGCACAGGAAAAAGTATCCCTTTTTCACACTTAATTTGGGAATATGAATAATTATTAATAAAATGGGCTTAATTTTGCCTTATTTTTTGTGTTGTAAGGTGTACCTTTAGAATTTCACACTAATCTAGGGCTTCATTAATTAATTGAGGTTAATTTTCCTTAATTGACCCCTTTAATTTAAATCCGAGCCTAATTAATTACAATTTCTAAGGGATGAAACATGACATTCATAAATGCCATAACATAAGGTTTAACATTGAACAATGTGTGTCCTATGCAAGTGGCCTAAGACCCATTTTTGATAGAGAGAATGGGTCCTCACTTGCACCTATGACCTAAATTCAAACTATGTTTTTGGTGGTATTTTAATGATTTCAAATCTACAATTCAATGTTGGCTTGTGATATTTGAATTTTGGGAATTAATGTTAAGATATGTATAAATAAGAGGTCATTTCACCATGTTTCACCTAGAAATTTCAAAAGAGCATTCCTAATAGCAATTTTATGAGATCAAGAGAATTTCAAGATTATTGTCAAGAGCATTCAAGGGAAAATTTATTGAAGATTATTGTAGCAATCAAAATTCCTATCATCATGTCAAAGATTTCTTGCATCATGTATGTTGTTTGAGCTAATATGGTGATGTAGAATTCAAGATCTATTCAAGCATGTCAAAGGCATTGTTTCAAATCAAATTTCATGATCAAGATCCACATCCATTGAAGCCAATTCATGCAAGTTTGTAGATTTACAATCCAAAATTCAAATAAGGTTTGGTGAGTTGTTACTTATTGTTGTTCATTCATCATTCCTTCATGTTTTTTTTGTTTCATTTCAAGGCTTAATTACCAAAACAGGGTTTGACCAAGGAAAACCCCCATTCACCTAACTAACACCATTTTTCTCTCTTTGACGTGTGATTGTAGATTTTAGGTGGAAGATCCTTTTAAGAGAAAAATTGAAGAAAGTTGCAAAGTTGTCAAAGTTGCAAGAAAAGTCATATCACGAAAACTCCTCTACATAATTTATTCCTGGTTGTCTGACAGTGAACATCGAGAATTTGGGAGTGCAAACCTAGTAGAACACCCATAAACAAATTTTAGAGAACCCTAGCCAGGACCTATTCCCCACAAGGAGAACGAGTCCTCGATGAGCTTCAAAAGGTGACTTTTGGTGAAAGGTACACATTGTTTTCCCCTTTCTAGATCTGCCATTTGATTACTATTCTTCATTTTCATTTTATAGCTTGTATTTTGGAGTTTGTTTGATGATCTTAATCTTTCTCCCCAAAGTGTTATTTAGCTTATACCCCCGTCCTTACATAGATAGGAATTTTTTTGATTCATACCTTGATTTGGCTCATCTTTTGGTTGATAGTCACTTCACGATATGGACTTCATTTCCTTGAATGAAATTAGGGAAATAGGTCTTTGTGGTGAACCAACCCATTCATTCACCACAAACAAACACCATATTTTCTATGTTTCAACAGGTATCTTGGTTCAATGTGAAAGGGGGAGAACAATGTAAAACACTTTATCCTTTGTTGTTGATGTCAAAGGGAGAGAAATAATCATGTGAAAAAGTTTATCTACACAAGGGGAGAGTAAGTAAAAGGAAATTATGAGAAAGTGTGTTCAAAACTTTTGTTTTGTCTTTGATGTTTTTTCACATCACATGTTGTCATTGACAAAGAGGGAGATTGTTGCAAGCCTGAAGGTGCTGGAATTGATGTCAACAAGTTGGTGTTGTCATTGATGTCAACTATGTATTGAGAAAGGTTGTTGCATGATGAAGATGTCAAGGATACTAAAAAAAATGATAAAATGAGGAAACAATGTGTTATAAAGGTGTTTTGATTTTTCTTTGCATTTCTTCTAGGTTGAAGATCCGCTTTTGTGGTTTGAATATGTTGGTTATAATTGTTTAGAGTTTTTATATGCAAAATTTTGGCTTCTAGATCATTGGTCAAAGGAAGTTGTGCTCACCAGTATGTGAATTGGTTTTGCAGTACTGTACAAAGGTGTCTCAGAGAAATGTATTTGCTCCACATTTCTTCGTAGTTATTTTTTAGGAATTTTGGTTCTGAAGTAGAGTTGATGATGTTGTTCTCTTGTCTATGTCAATAAGATTCATGGTTAGGCATATTGGAAGAAGGACTTCTAAGTTACATAGTATTGTAGTGTGTGGCAATGTTGTCTGGATAAACAATATGATTATAATCTTCAAGTGAGATTTGTTGCGAATGAGTTTGTTGGTTTTCAGGATGTTCTTGGATCGCATTTAGATGAAGTTTGTCATTCAAAAGTCTAGGATTGATTAAAGGATACGTGTAATTCAAAGTTTATTGTGTTTTCACGGGTAATAGTCGACCTGGTGTTTACACTACATTCAAAGATGTTCAATTATTAATTAAGGTGTAGCGTGGCATGCAATATTTAATTTGGGTCACAATTAAGTGTTGTTTTTGTCCACTTTCATTCCTATCCATTTTGGGAATGTTTAGGTGCTGACCTAATTTTAATTTGTAAGTGTAACGAATAGTTGTTGACCTTGGAGAAAGTTTTCAAGGTTGTGGATGATATAAATAAGAGTGATGTTGTAAGCTACAAGAGAGATACAAGATAGATGTGAGATATAAATGTGATGCAAATTACAAAAGTTTAGATGCGAGTTTGAGCAAAGCAGTGTGAACTTCAAAGTGTTGAATTCCTGAATGCAATGAGTTGAAGGTGTCCGCAATCATTCAAGAAAGGCTACAAAAATGTTGGAGCATTTGTGGTGGATTCCTTGTTGCATTGAGAAAGTGTTCTTTGTGTAACACTTCTCTTCTTTCTTCTTTGTTTATTTATGTGGTTGTGAGCCTTTTTGGACAGTGTTTCCTATTTTGGTAGTGAGCCCTTGTACCGATTTTGGAATTACTTATATTGTGAGCTAATCCCCACTATGGTTTTCCCCTTGTTGGGTTTTCCATGTAAATCCGGTGTTCTCTTGTGTTTGGTGTTGTTTCAATTTATGTTATTTGCATTTCATGATTAATCACTTTAATAGAATAAGGGATTAATGAATGTTTATGGATCCTATTACTATTGAGGATTTTGATGTTTTAATTTGCTACAAATGATTCACCCCCCCTTTCAGTTGTCTTGTTCATTCAACAAGCTACTCTTAATCCAAATGTTTTTTACTGTGTTTATGTCTCATACAATCAACCTTGACTTAATGACATTCAAATGTGTCTAAAAAATTAACTTTAAATCAATTTTATATATTAGCTTAGATTGAAAATTGTGTAAAAGAAAAAATATTTTATTTTTATAATATTTAAAATTTACTTATGATTAAAAAATATGTTTGACAAATTTTTGATTGGGTTATTGGAATATTCTTTGTTATTTTTTTGAATGGAATATTATTTGTTGAATTTGTAAATTTTATTTATAAATTTATATAAAAATGTCTAACTATAAATAAGGCAACTATTAAATTAAATCAATTTTTATAATGTTTGTCAAAAGTTATTTGTTTACACTAATTCATTGAACATGAAATCATTTTATTTATATGTGTTGATACATTAAATATTGTGCAAAGGCAAAAATTTAACTTTAAATCTAATGTTTCAATTTAACATATTTTATTAGGTAGATCTTCTATTTTTTATTAATAAAATTACGACAATTAAAAAATACTTCCTTGCCCTAACCTTTAAGTGATTGGGGAAGGAGGAAGCAAGACACATTTCAGACATGAGACATCCTCCATACATGGCACATAGTATTTATTCAAGCATGTTGCTTCTTATATCCTACAAATAAAATGTGCTTTTGTGGATGTTTTATTTATGATTACTCAATAATGACAATACTTTTTAATTGGTTATCTAGTTGCTCTATGATTCATTATACAAGGTATAGGAAAGCAAGGTGAGTCTATCTCTGTAAAAAATCTAAGAAAAAAAAGAGTTTTTCATGTGTGGAAGTATGCAAAAAGGAAACCAAAATGTATAGAGAACTCCTAGTGGGCTTATGTATGTGTAGATATGGAGCATTATTTAATTTGTAACAAGTGCATCTTTTCTCCTCCCAATTTATTTTGATTACCTTACTTTTACTAGCAAAAGACCTTTACTAAATCTTAAGTAAACATGAAATATGTCAATATTATAGCTTGGATTCAAAATTGTTTGTAGAAGTATTATTCCTTTTATTTGATCCATTCAATGATTATTATATTTAATGGGGTGATCCCACAATACTGTGTCTCACTTTTTTCTCAAAATAGACATTTACATCAATATTTTTAACTGAATCTTCATCTTCTGAGACCTATAGCAGCTAAACCGTTAAGAATTTCAAGATGATGCAAGCTAGTGATTTGTGACAATTTATATGTAGATTCTAAATATATATTTTTAAAAAAATTCTAAAATAAATTGTGAATCTTTCAACATCTCCTTTAATAACTAGTTTTAAACAAAAAACAACATTTTCAAAAGTATTTGTGTTCTAAAACATAACCTTTTTTCTATAAAGGATAAAATTCTAATTTTTGAAATATAGATTCTCAACATCAATACGAAGGGAATGGATATTTTTTCATAATTTTTTGTTTCATTTTTTTAATTAATTTTTGAAGTCATTGTTACTATAATTTGGACATACGTGTGTTTCGTATAACATAACTTGTTATGTATATGTCAATCCTTTTTTTTTGGTGAAACAAGAACATCAATACGAAGAGAACAAATATTTTTTGACTTTTTTTTACAATGTTTTACTATTTTTCAACCTCTGCAAAATGAAGAGATTGATGTTCAGAGAAAAACCCATGTTCAGTAAAAATTGAAAACTAAATACATGATAAAATGAAAACATATCAAAATTATACTTGTTGGAAAGCTTGCTTCAAAGGCTACAATCTTGCAAAATATCTCGTCAAGTTAATATCATTTAAAGGTTCAACCTAGGGTTTGAAATTGAAAATTTTGAGGAGATTTTGATGTGGATACATAATTTTTCATTTTTGGAACCTTCGCTAGAAGGCCCCGATGCAAAAAAATCCATTTTATAGCAAAAAAAATATTTAATGGAAACTACCTTCTATCTAAGGTATTTAGTTGCATACCTTCACTCAAAGGTGTGTAAGTGAATTTAGCTCGACCACTCCAAAAATTTCCTCTTTCCAAAAGTGAGACACAACTCCGTGATTTCACCCAATGTTATATATATGCATGTTTGTGTATATCAAGATGTATGTTTGACATGTATATACCCAATTATGAATAGTTCAATATATAGTCATCTATATTATATATGTATGCATATCTAATTAGATTTGTTATTGCTGTAATGCATCCCTAAGAGGTTCACCAAATTGAGCATGAAGAGTGATTTTCTTCACAAAGACATTGAGGAAGAGATATACATGGAGTAGTTGTAGGAGTTTCTACAAGTTTCTTCCATGATTTTTAAACTCAAAATATCATCTATGACTTGAAATAGGCCCCTCAAGTTTGACATGTTGAGATGGACTCGTTCCTTATTGCAGTTGGGTTCTCTACATACCATTTTGATCTAAACATATGCATCTCATATCAATGTTTCTCTTGTGTTCCTCATTTTGTATGTTGATGACTTACTAATCATAGGGAGTCCTTCATCCTCCATTGTACTAGTAAAATGTACCCTTCATGATAGGTTTTGTATGACCGATTTGGGTTTCTTACATTATTTTCTTAAGATTGAGATATCTTAGTTTGTTTTTTAGGATTACCATTACACAATACAAGAATACACTTGATTTTCTCTTACATTTCCACAAGGCAAATTGCAAGCCTGCTTTGACTCCTTTTCCTTTAGGATTCAAACTTGACGCATAATGCTCTTCACTATTGGCTAATACTACTTTGTATTGATAACTTGTTGACAACCTCGTTTAGCTAACTCATATATAGTCTAACATTTCATACTTTATTGCCATGGTCTATTAATTTATCTAAGATCCCCATGAGATACACTAAAAGGTAACTAGGCAAATTTACACTACATGTAGGATACTCACAATTAAGGGATTCACTATACAACTAGTATTGATATTAGCTTGGGTGTATTAATTTAGATTGGACAAATGATTCTTTGGATTGCAAGTACACTTCAAGCTATATCTTCTAACTTAATTCAAGTCCCATGTGTTGGTAAAGAAAGAAGCAACTTGCTATTATTCTACTTTCTATTTACGTTGAGTATCAAGGGCTATGAATGTATCCAATGAGGTCATTTGGATTTACCACATTATCACTAAGTTTGGTATCTAGTCTAGATAACCATCCATCATTTTCTCTGACAACAAAATCAATATTAAGATTTCATGGAACCTAGCCCACCATTAGTAGACCAAGAACATAGAGGTTCACATGTACTATGTCCAAGAGCTTATTCATTAATAGCTTGCCGAACTTTGCTACTACTCGAATTTTGCACAAAATAATGAAGTCTTCACAAACCCTTTCTAAAAAAGTTTTTATATTTACAAGCTTTATTGAGGGCGTGGGAGGCACCTTTTTTCATGGTTTTTATCTAGTCCTCCAAAACTCAACCAAAGAAGAAGCATGAACACAAGATTGCTTCCAAAAATCCTGCCATAACTATCAAATATCCCTAGTGAAGGAACATTGAAAGAATAAATGGGAAGATCTTTCATTACTAATGCCAAAAAGGACACAAATAGACGGTTCCTTAAACCCTTTTTTTGGAGGTTATCCCAAGTGAGGCATCAATTCCAAGAAACAAGCCACAAAAATAAGTTGCATTTAGGCCAGGAAAATTTATTTCAAACATTCTTCCACCACAACACTTCCATCTCCAAATATTTTTGAAAGTTGAGCTCCAAGTATCTAGAGGCCACCAAAAACACCCCTCTAGGGTCAAGAATCCAAGCCAAAGTATCTCTCCCCCTCAAAGAGCTATAAGATCTACTAGCTAAAATCCCTCTTAACACTTCCCAATCTTCAACAAAACCTCCAAACAACCACTTCGATAGATCTTTCCATTTATACACCTCCACTTTCCCTAATATTTAGATGACTTTGAAGTCTTCAACCCAAGACCACATAGCCTCTAAAAAACACTAACACAAATCTTATAAATGAGGTT
Source organism: Sequoia sempervirens (assembly GCA_007258455.2). Lineage (NCBI taxonomy): Eukaryota > Viridiplantae > Streptophyta > Pinopsida > Cupressales > Cupressaceae > Sequoia > Sequoia sempervirens. The sequence goes on from VDFB02267778.1 coordinate 43,153, forward strand.
GCATGGAAATAATAGGGGAAAACCATCCCAAGAATCATACCAAAAAAGCATATGATCCTCTGTTGCAAATCCAAAATAAACCCTTCTTAATTAGGTTGGCACCATTTTTGAGGGTGTCCCAATCATAGATACCTTACCAAGCAAGCTAGATATTGACACATCTTCCCTTGCTTCCCCCTTAGATACTTCCAAAAGAGAGAATCTTAGCCCAAGCTTGGTCCTAATTAATACACCACCGCTAGTACAAAGTTGTTGCCAAGGCTTGACTAGTGAGGCTAACTTTTTGCAACCCAAGACCACCCTCCTCTTTTGGTCTACAAATAGTTTTCCACTTAACCAAACTCCATTTTGAAGATACAAAAATTGCCAAACCATAAAATTTTCCTTGCTAAAGAGTTAAGATCCTTAATGAAACTCATAGGAGAAACTTGGACTAAGCACCTATAGATGGGAAGAGCCTGGACCACAAAATTCAACAACTGAACTCTCCCAATGGAAGAGAGCCACCTATGGATCCAATGACTAACCTTCACCAAAAAATAATCTAACGTGTTTTTCCAAGTCTCCCTAGGTAATGAGCCAACCAAGAGGGGAATGCCAAGATACACCAAAGAAAGAGCACCAATTTGAATCTAAGAATCTGAGTAATTCTTTGTTGAATGAGAAGAGGGGTATTGAAAAAAATATGGAGGATTTACCTTCATTAATTTGTTGACCCAAGGCCAAAATATAGATATCCAACACATGTCTGAAGTTGGAAGCCTCTCTAACATTAGCCACTCCCATCAGCTCACAGTATCATCAACAAACTACAAATTTGATTGAGCTAGTAGTTCATTACCCCATCTCCAACCTTGAATAAAGCCTCGATTTACACGAGACTTAATGACCTTTCCCATACCCTTAGCCAAAAAAATGAACAAATAAGGTGACAAATGACCTCCCTATCGGAGACCTCTCAAGGCACCAAACAAGGATGAGGGCTCGCCATTAATAAGCATTGAAAAGGAAGTAGAAGTAACACAACTCATCACCCATTTGACCCAAGCTTCACTGAAGCCGAAGGCTAATAATACCTTTTGAAGGAACAACCATTTGACTTGATTATAAGCTTTGGCCATATCAAGTTTGATAAACCCTAACCTTCTCCCTTAAAGTAGTCATGGAATGGATAACCTTAGCCACAATGACCACTCCATCCAAGATTTGCCTATCTGCCACAAAACCACCATGCTCTTATAAAATAAGCTCACTAATCCAAAGATTAAGCTTCTCTGGAATAACTTTAGATAAAATCTTATACACAATGTTATAGAGAGTTGTGGCTTTGAATAAATTTTGTGAATTAGCCCCTTCATGCTTCGGGATAAGGGCTAGAAATGTAGAATTCATAGCTCTCAACATTTGTTTATTCCTTTGAGATTCTTGCACCACCTCCAACGAGTGAAATTTTATAATTTCCCAAAATTTATGAATGAATTCCACCAAGAATCCATCAGGACAAGGAGCTTTCCCTTTCTTCATTTGAAAAATAATACCTTCCAATTCATCTAAATAAATGGAACTAATGAGCCTCTCATTAATTTTTATAAAAATAATAGAGAGGATGCAAGCTAGAATATGATTTTCTTCATTGATCGTCAAGGCTGAGTCTGTTGTGAACAAAGCAAAATAATAACTAGAAGCATCCATCGAAATATTCTTTAAGTAAGTTATATGGACTCCTTGGGATGACACGAGAGAGGAAGTCATATTCCCATGCCTTCTGGCCTTAATTGAATTAAAAAGAAAGTTGTATTCCTATTACCCTCATGAATCCATTCAACCTGAGCCTTTTGTTTGTAGTAAATATCCTCACACAATTCCCATACCTCAAGATCCTTCAATGCTTGTGATTTTTCCTTAAGGGATCTCTCTGAAAGCCTAAAGTCTCTAATCTGACAGGTAATAGCATCTAACCAAGCCTGAGTAACAAACTTGGCAAGAAAGATGTTGCCAAAACACTACTTATTCCACTTCTTGAGTTGTTGCTTCACGAATTGTAATATTTTGACAAAGAAATACATTGTTGTGCCATAAGATGGTCTACTATGAGTCCACCAATTTAACATAAGGTCCCACAACTGAGGATCACATGATCACATAAGTTGAAACTTAAAGGATGGATTCTTTATAGCCCCACCAAAGAGGCTGAGAGTTTGATTGGCCAGTAATCTGAGCCCCTCCACTCTAGAATCTCAGAGCAAAAATCCCATTTGTTACCTTGATCTAAAAGCTATAAACCAAAAACGTATCTAATCTCTCTAAGATTGAGTCTTGCCCATATCTATTATTGCTCCAAGTAAATAGACCATTACCAGGTTTTATTTCCACTAGTCTTAAGAAAAAGATATTGCCTTTTAGAAGGGTGGGAGAAGGATCAAGCCTTTCCACACCCCCTCTTTTCTCCCCCAAACTAATAATGGCATTAAAGTCCTCTACCGAGATCCATGAGTATAGGGGAATTAGGGACCAAATAAATCAGTTGGAGCATAGACATTAGAGAGCAACACGGTCTCTCCTAACTCCAAACTTGAAGCAACCATATAGATTGAAGATCAAGTACAAATTCACTAAAGCAGAGTAATCCTCAACGAGTTCCACAAACAAGCAATACCCCCTGCATTATCCTGAGCCCCAATACATTGACACTGGCTTCTCGACCAAATTTTAGAAGCCACACGTACATACTTTCCATAGATAACCTAGTCTCTTGGATAAAGATAATATTTGGTGAGTGAACTTTGATCAAATCTCAAGCAACTTTTTGTCTAGGGCAACTATTCAAGCCCCTTACATTCCAAGAAAGGACAATCATTTTTTAAAGTTGAAGAAGTGTGAATCAATGGTTTTAATTGATCCCAAATCCACCAAAAAATCCCCCATCAATTTAATCTTATCTTGATCTTTCTTCCGACCCACCTTGATATGTTTTTTAAAAACACCCTTCTTGAGTTTTTTCGCTGAAGTACTAAAGAAGGTGGTGTTCTACTCCCTTTCCCAACCTCCAAATTCTCCTTTTCAAGTAGAGGAACAAACACTACCAAATCCAATCCATTAGAACTCACATTATTTTTAGTTGGCATCATAACAAAAGTAATCTCAGGAACAAGGTCGATATCCATCTATGCATGCAAATGGCCACCTTGTTGTGCAACATGATTATCAGCCTCCCCATTTAATTCCTAATCATCTTCTAAAATATCACCTTCGAGGTGTAAATCACTTGGATTCGCCTCTTATTGGTATGAATCATCCAACACATCAAAACGGTTAAACAACCCATCCTCTTAGCTATCTTTAAGAGTTCTTTTCAAACCTCTACCCTTGTTGTGAGGTTTAATCAAAATAAAACTACCTTTTATCAATATCCTCCCCTAAGATGGGATCTCTCCCTTTATCTAGCTTAGGAGGTTGTCGAGGAAGATCTTTATGGGGTGACCCATAATGGTTAATTCTTGGGCATCTTCTCTGCAAATAGCCATATTCATGGAAAATTTGACATCAAAATTGTTGGAAATAGGATGAAGCTATTTAATTAAAATCCTAAACATTAATTATTTCCATGTATTTCCTAGATTCTTGGAATGTGTTCAACAACACCAAGATTGGGATGAGATTAATATTTGTTGAAATAACATGATTATTGACATTTGTAATTAATTCTAAATGTAAGGAGCATGTGAGGGCGTCCATAGTGAGTTCCTAAATAATAAGGGCACATGGGGCACCCACATGGTAAGGTGACACTCACCTTGTGTTCAGTTAACTATACAAAGTAACAATTAACACTTTTGAATGTAAAAGATCCCAGGAGTTAGGGCTTGATGTTTGTAGCCATGCTTGAAGTCTAATTCAGCTTCATTTCAGATCACACTCAATTGGGTTAAGTCTTAACTCATTAGCTTAGCTTATGTTTAGCTTTAGTTCCTGCTCGGCCATATTTAGTTGTCTCTACTAGTTTCGCTTGTATGTTAGTTAGCTTAAGCTAACTTGGAATGCATGGCTAATAACTTGAGTTGTATGACAAATAACAAGGACTACCTCCAGTTAACAGGGGATGACCATTCTTTCATGAATGGTGTTGAGTAAATGTTTCAGTTAACTATAAATCACTTGGAGCCAACTTGGGTGCCCAATATGCTTTCTTGGATTTACCTCTCTTGTATGATAAGATATTTTTGAAGGCTCGGTTAAGTAGGATTACTTATGGGCGCCAAATTTGAGGAAGAGCTTTGGAATTATCACCAAAGTGAAGGATAAGTTGTAGCTTCAGTTTGGGATGCCCAAATGCATGAAGCACATGTTGTAAGGTTTAGTCTTCACATAATAACTCAACTTGAAGCAATATGGCGTACCTTTTCAAGGGCTTGAGCTTGTGCATTGTAATTATCACCATTTGGAGATTACAAGGCTGCATATTGTCTATTTATCTCATCGCTGAAGAGAGTTTTCATAATTGTTATTTTGTAGGTGTGAAGAAGATTGGTGAAGAAAAAAGAAGCGATTCTCAAGAAGAATTGAGCTATTGTAATTCAAAGATTGAACAATAGAATAATTTTGGTGGAGTTTTTCTGAAAGGGTTTCTCCATGGTATATCTTGTGTGATCTTTCTAATATCCTGTCTAGTTCTTCTATCAAATTCTCTCTACATTCTAAAATAGTAAAATGGATTAATCAAGATAATCACCCACAAATAATATATGTAACAAAGAAAGAGCTTACTTAGATCAGCAATATTAAAGTTTTACAGAGTATTAAGCTAAGAAAACACCTCATTTTTCAACATTTGGTATCAGAGCTGAGGTTGGGTAGAGTATCGGGATGCCTTTCTCTTAAAGTTTGAAGGATTTATTGGCTTAGTGGGAGCTCTTATTATTTTAGTAATTTGTTCATTTTGGAATTCAAGCTGCCATAATGAATTTAAGGTTAGATATTGAAAGGTTCAATGGTTCTAACTATGAAATGTGGAAATTAAAAATGGAATATCTTCTTGAACAAAGAGATCAATGGTTGGTGGTTAATAATGAGACAAAGAAACCTACAACTATGTTAGATGAAGATTGGGATAAGTTAGATAAAAAGGCAAGAGGAACAATTAGATTGTGTCTTGCTGATGTTCTTTTAAATGTTTCAGTGGAAACCAATGCATATAAATTGTGGAAAAGAATAGGATACATTTATCAAACAAAGAGTCTAACAAATAAGTTGTATCTGAAAAGGAAATTATATTCATTGAAAATGAAAGATGGTGATTCAGTAGCACAACATTTAAATGCTTTCAATTTAATTCTCAGTCAGTTAGCACCTGTAGATGTATAGCTTGAGGATGAGGATAAGTGCATTTTATTGCTTTTCTCTTTACCAGATTCTTGGAAAAATCTAATAGTTTCAATTAGTGGTAATGGTGCAGATCCAAAGATGGAAAACATCATTTCTACTCTCCTATCAGAGGAGATGAGGAGGAAATCTAAAACTGGCTCCCAAGATGCCTTGTTTGTAAGAGGTAGGCCTAAAGAGAAGGAATCTAAAGCAGACAAGAAAGGAAAGGGTAAGTCTAAAGGATGGTCAAAAACCCCTGGTAAGAGTAAGGTAAAGTGTTGGAATCGCGAAAAACTTGGACATATTAAAAAGGATTATAAGAGCAAGAAGAAGAGTATTGATGCTTCTACAGAAAAATCTGATGACAGTAATGATGCATTAGTCATTTCTTCTAATATTGTTGTTGATAACTCTTGGCTTCTTGATTTAGGTTGCTCCTATCATATGACTCCTAGAAAGGAGTGGTTCTCTAAGTATACTGCATATGATGGAGGAGATGTCTTCTTTGGAGACAACAGCACAACAAAAGTTGTTGGCAAAGGAGAGGTAAAATTGTGTTTCAGTGATGGTAGTGTTAAGACCCTTAATGATGTTTTACATATTCCAGGACTTGCAAGGAATCTACTTTCTTTCTCTAAGTTTAATGATTATGGAATGCATGTGACATTTGACAAAGGTGGTTGTAGATTGGTGAAAGGGAATATGGTGGTTGCTAAAGGATCTTGGATTGGGATTTGTTTAAGCTGAATACCTCCAATGTAAATATTTTATCAAATGTAATTGAAGCTAAAAATACATGTATGTTATGGCACCATAGATTGGGCCATATAGGTGAAAAAGGTCTTAGGACCATTCTTAATAAAAATTTGGTTGACGATATTCCTAATTATAATATTGGAAAAAATGACTTTTGTGAGCAATGTGTGTTTGGCAAGCAATCTAGATCTAAATTTCCTAGTGGTACAAATAGAGCTAAAAGATTATTAGAGATTATTCACTCAGATGTAATGGGTCATGTGGATATTGACTCTATTGGAAAATCTAGATACTAGGTCACATTTATTGATGATGTCTCAAGATACACTTGGATATATTTTATGCATAACAAAGCTGATGTGTTTAATAAGTTTAAGGAATTTAAGGCTTTGTTGAGAAATAATCAGATCATAAGATAAAAGCGTTGAGATCGAGCATAATGGTGGTGAGTATTTTTCAAGGAATTTGATGATTATTGTAAGCATGCAGAATAGTGAGATAGAAAACTACCCATAAACACCCACAAAATGGAGAAGAAAGCGATGAACATAACCTTAATGGAAAGAGCTAGAGTATGTTACAGTGCTAAGCTTGAACGGCCCTATGGGTTGAAGTAATATGTACTCTTGTTATTTAATCAACAGGATCCCTAGTTCATCTATTAAAGACAAAACTCCTTATGAGATGTGGTTAGGTAAAAACCTAGTGTCGACATTTAAGGCGATCTTTGGTTGTGAGGATTTTGTTCATGTGCCTCAAGAAAGCCGACATCTAAATTGATCCTAAAGCACCTAAATGCATATTCATAGTTATGGTGAAATGTAAAAGGATACAAGCTTTGGAACCACACAAGAAAAGTTTCCTTTGTCTAGAGATGTTCTTTTCAGGGAATTTAGAGCTTATTCAGGAGAAGAACAACCAAAGGAAGAGGATACTTCTCGAACAATGCATTTTGAGACAAATATTTAGAAGCAACAAGATGCACATGTTGAAGAACAAGTGGATGAATCACAAGAAGAGAGTTCAGAGAGTTCTTTTGAAATAGAGGCTCAAGATGAGCATATTGAGGAACCAGAAGAAACTCCTTTAAGGAGATCCACAAGACAACGAAATCCCATTGAGAGGTATAGCCCACCTAATTTCCATTGTATTTTTGCTTTAATGAGTACTAATGATGAACCCAGTTCTTACAAGGAAGCTTTTTCCTTAGATGAGAACAAGCTTTGGTCACAAGCTATGCATGAGGAAATAGAATCCTTGGATACTTGTGACACATGGGATCTTGAGAGTTTTCCCAAAGATAGAAAGGACATTGGTTGTAAATAGATCTTTAAAAAGAAGATTGGTGCAAAAGGTAATCTTGAAAGGTACATAGATTAGTACCAAGGGCTACTCCCAGAGAGAGGGAGCTGACTTTACCGAATCTTCTTCCTGCTAAATTAACTTCTATTAGATCTTTTATCTGCTGTCGCTAATTTATGATCTTTGAAATTGAGCAAATGGATGTGAAAAACTATTTTTTGCATTGGAATCTTGATGAGGAGATTTATATGAATAACCCGGGTTTTGGTTGTAGAAGGAAAAGAAGAATTGGTTTTCATGTTAAAGAGATCTTTATATGGATTGAAACAAGCTTCACCCAATGTGGTACCGTATTTTGATGCTTTTGCATTAAAAATTGGTTTTGTTAGGAGTGAGGAAGATCATTGTGTTTATATAAAAATTATTGATAATCAGCTTTTAATTATTATCTTGTATGTTGATGACATGTTTTTTATTGGTAACAGCAAGGTAATGATCAGAGAATTGAAAGCACAACTCTCAAACACATTTGAGATGAAAGATCTAGGGGCTGCAAAATATATCCTTGGTATGGAGATCAATAGAGATAGAAGTAACAAAAAGTTTTGCTTAAGTCAAAGCAATTATGTTGATACTATTTTGAAAAGGTTTAACATGTAGGACAGTAAACCGGTTAATATTCCTTTACCAGTTGGCATGAAGTTAAGTTTAGATATGAGTCCTAAATCTAATTTTGATTTTGAGGAAATGTTTGAAATTTTGTATGCTAGTGCAATTGGTAGTTTAATGTATGCAATGGTCTGTACGAGACTAGATATAGCACAAGCAATGGGAGTTATTAGTAGGTTTATGTCTAACCCTGGTAAAGAACATTGGACTTATGTTAAGAGGGTGTTTAGATATTTATGAGGGACTTCAAATTACTATTTAGTTTATCATGGTTCTAATAATATTGATATTATGAATAGATCATTGGACATACATGGGTTTGTTGATTCAAATTGGCAGGAGATTTGGACAGTCAGAGGTCGACAAGTGGTTATGTGTATACTTTGTTTGGAGTTTCAGTTAGTTGGATGAGTAAGAGGCAACCCATGGTTGCTTTGTCCACCACAAAAGCAGAGTACATGGCTGCCACACATGCCTCTAAAGAGTCAGTTTGGTTACAAAGACTTGGGTCAGGTATTGATTTTAATTGCAAGCAAGTTAGGCTTGAATGTGATAGTCAGAGTGCTATTTGTTTAGCCAAAAATCCTATGTATCATGCTCGTACTAAACATGTAGATGTTCAGTATCACTTTGTGCAAGAAATGGTTGAGAGTGGGAAAGTATTAATTGAAAAAGTTGACACTTTGATTAATGTTGTAGATTATCTTACGAAGCCAGTTCCTACATATAAGTTCTCATGGTGCAGGAAGGCCATTGGCCTTGAGTCCTGTACTTGATTTAAATTTATTGTTCCTTGTTTAGAATAATTGCAATGTATAATTTCAAGTGGGAGAATGTTGGAAATAGGATTCCATTTAATTGCAAATCCTAAACATTAATTATTTCATGTATCTCCTAGATTCTTGGAATGTGTTCAACAACACTAAGATTAGGATGAGATTAATATTTGATAAAAATAACGCGACATGACATTTGTAATTAATTCTAATGTAAGGAGCATGTGAGGGCATCCATATGAGTTCCAAATAATAGGCAATAATGGGGCACTCCACATGGTAAGGTGTCACTCACCTATGTTCAGCTAACTACACAGAGTAACAATTAACACTTCCAATGCATGTAAAGATCCTAGGAGTTAGGGTTTGATGTTTGCATGCTTGAAGTCTGGCCGCCAGACTACCAACTTTTAGCTTAGTTTAGTTTCTAGGCTTAGTTTAGGAATCAAATTAGTTCACTAATTCAATTCAGCTTATGGTTCAGTTGTTTTCAGTTAGTTTCAGTTGTATGTTAGTTCACTTCAGCTTAACTTGGAATGCATGGCCATTAACATTTAGTTGTATGATAGATAACAGGACTACCTCCATTGTGGGATGACCATTCTTTCATGAATGGTGTTGAGTAACACTAGTTAACTAGAAATCACTTGGAGCCACTACCAAGGAGCTTTGATTTAATTTCTTTGCATGATAAGATATTTTTGAAGGCTCAGTTAAGTAGGATTACTTATCAACCCAACTTTTAGGAAGAGCTTTGGAATTATCACCAAAGTGAAGGATAAGTTGTAGCTTTAGTTTGGGACGCCCAAATGCATGAAGCACATGTTGTAAGCTTTAGTCTTGACATAATATCTCAACTTGAAGCAATATGGCGTACCTTTTCAAGGGCTTGAGCTTGTGCATCGTAATTATCACCATTTGGAGATTACAAGGTTGCATATTATCTCTATATCTCATTCAAGTTGAAGAGAGTTTTCATAATTGTTATTTGCAAGTGTGAAGAAGATTGGTAAAGACAGAAGAAGCATTCTCAAGCAAGAATTGGAGCTATTGTAATTTACAGATTGAATAATAGAATAATTCTTGGTGGAGTTTTTTCCCGAAAGGGTTTCTCCACGTTATATCTTGTGTAATCTTTCTAATATCCTGTCTAGTTCTTCTATCAACTTCTATCTACATTCTACAACAATAAAATGGATTAATCAAGATAATCACCCACAAAGAATATATGTAACAAAGAAAAAACTTACTTAGATCATCAATATTAAAGGGAGAGCTTCATAATCCAATTGTTGGATCCATGATGTGGATCCAAGGTGAAATTTCTAAAGAATTTGGCAAAGGATTATTTAAATCAATTTCAATGCATATATGAGCATAGGAAATTACCTTTCTGGCCAATGTTTGTTGAGATGGTGCAACCGACTTGCCCAACAACAAAGCTATCATATGCAAAATATCATTTCTCCAAAATTCTAGAGGGAACCAGGGAAGCCTTGCCCAAATAGGGACATGTAATGGAAGATCTTCTGCAAGATTAAAGCTAGCATGTCATGGCTTTATGAACAAGCCTACCTGATTATAAAAGTAGGGTCCTCCTTCAAAGGATTTATTTTGATCAACCAAGCAATTGAAACCACTATAAAATAATTATTGGCCGCTAACATCACTTTCATCTCCCCTTCAGGATTCCATGTCCGACGAGCCTATGATTCCCAAAATGGAAGCAAAACATAAATCCCCAAAAAATTGCAGATTAAGGCTTGATTCATCAAGTAATTAATATCCTCCGCTACAAAATCCAACTCAATCACCAAGATCAAATGATCTTGGCTCCGCTCTAGACACCCATTTACTTTCAAAGTTCGGGGACCATTGCTCTCTTCCCGACCCTCCCCATTCAAGGATTTGCTCAAGAGATCAATGACACTCACATGCACATGCATGGACGAGGAAGGATCATTTCCAACTAAAGCCTCCTAGAAAGGCACATTATGCTTGGGATAAAGCCTCCACTCGAGGCCATATTCAAGAAGAGAGGAAAAATCTCAAAACAAAGGATCCTCACTAGATCTAAACATTGTAGCCAACCCACAAAGACACCCAAAAAAATAAGAAAGAAACCCCTCAAAATTAATTTTGCTGCTTTTGGATTTGATTGTGTGCTTGTTTTTCATCAACATTTCCAATCACACTTAGTGATCCATCATCAGGATAGAGAGTTGAAGAGAATAAGAGATCATCAGTGATCTATCTCTTATTCTCTTCAACTCTCTATCCCGATGATGGAACACTGAGTGTGATCTGAAACGTTGAGGAAAAACAAGCACACAATCAAATCCAGAAGCAACAAAATTAATTACATATGGATTGTGGAAATCTAATTACATTAACCCCTCAAAAATTCCCTAATGCTAGCGCACACTCAACAAAGACACCCAACACCCCACACATAGCCTAGAAGAGTTGCCCACTAACAAAGAGAACCTATGCACAGAGGGCAGAAGCCCTAGGGCTTAGAAACCTAGCTCATGCAACTTTGCAGAGAGACCATTCTCGCACAACTTTGCATGTTCACCTTCACCCCTTCTTCTCCTTCGACCAAGTCTTTATGTATTTATATTTTATTTATACAATGTATCTTAAATTAGGACAACCTAAGAAAACATATATTTCTTTTAAATTTAAATGTAAACTTTGTTTCTTATGCTTCATTTTTACTTTAGACAAATTAGATGTCAAAAAATTACTTCTTAAATTTGTTGCATTTTCAGTTTTATGCTTAATTAACTATTACGTTAACTTTTTATATCAACTTAAATCACAGTGGATAATCCGTCATAAAAAAAATTTAACATTTCGAATAGGAACCTTGCACGTGTTTCTAATTTATTTTTCGTTTCCTATTAATAAAACCGAATAGGAAACCACTTATGGGAGGCTTGTCGAACAAGCCCTATTTGACCGTACAATCTCACTGGGGAATCTCGACCGTTCATCTAAATTTCCGACGGTAGATAAACTCCACGAATTTCTACCGTCGATATCACCGCCTCAACGGTCAAGATTTGTTCTAAAACGCGGGAAACAAAATCTTGGAAACTTGCAGGCAGTCGAACATTACCTATACTGTTAAAAACCCTACATTTGTAGAACAAAATAAACGCGAATTTATCTCAACAATCTCAATTTTATTCTTATGTTCTTCCACAAGGTAAGACAAATCTCTACCAGGATTTTGCAACTAACGCAATCTTCTTTGATGGGCTATACGCCATTATTTTGTCGATTTTTGTTTTCCCTTCATTTTTCTTACTGCAACTTATTTTTTGACGTTTTAAAGCAATTGTATACTTCGCATCTGATAATCTGAGGCTAATCTCATGTTTTAAAGCAATATTATTGAAACTCACTAAATCTTTTTCTGTATGCCTTCTTTCTCTCTAGTTTTATTAAAGAGTCCACATTTTTCTTGTCTCTGTTCTAAACATCAGTTAGAATGTTTTTGGCTGAAGGCATTGGCCAGGTCCTCAAAACAAAGAAAAATGCCCATTAAGCAACAATTTTCAATTGAAAAATATTGTTGTGAAATTAACAGATGAATTCATTTTATCAATTGACAAGTCTAATCAGGTTTTCAATAACGGAATTGCGCTGTATATGTATTGTGACATGAATTAGTTATATGAAATGATCAAGAATAGATTAGCTAAATCTTTTCGCAGAGGTGATCTTGATTGGTCGAAACCCTGCTTAAGCTTATCTTGAACACAATCCCTCAAAATCTAGTCAAATCTTGTAGAAATTGTTTTAAAATCAATGTACGCCTAATTGGTTACAACTCTTAAAACTTAGTCACATTTGTGACAAATTGTTCCAATCAATGTAAGTCTTTAAGAGACCTTACTTCTTCACATCCCTTTGAAACTCTGTCAAATTTGTGAGAAATTGTTTAGATCAATGTAGGCGTTAAGAGGCCCTATTTTCCAAATTTATGAAAATCAGCGACAGCTTGCTTGTGAGTTGAACATATTTTTATGTTTTTGAGGCAATTTACCTTTACTTATTACATATTGGGATGTTTACTGCATTTTTCCCCAACTTGCTCATTCAGTGGACCTGCTACAGTATTTGGCCATGTTCTTTGTAGTAACATGCCAAACCTCAGGACACGCGAATCTCCAGTTTTGCATGAAACTGCTACGCCCTCCCCAATTGATAACAGAACTCTGTCGGTAAAATCTAATAAGACAATGCACCATCAGAGTGAAATTCCAGATCTTGTGACTCCAGGCAGCGTCAGGAGGAGCACAAGAATCAGTAATAGATTAAGTGACACACAGTTAGTGCCAGATAATTGTGCCGAAGTTGGACCTTCTTCGGCCATGAAAACAGACAATGTTGATGTCAGAATCCTGATTGATGATGCTGAGGGCCAGGAAACTCCTGTCGATAAGGATAATATGACAAGCTCCAGCAGAGGTAGGGGCAGTGTAAGCAGTAGAGGCCAAGTAAGAGGAAGGGGTAAGCGTAAATTATCCAGCACATGTATTAATATTCAAGAAGATCAGACTGTAGGGACAAGCAAGGGGAGTAAAGGTGGAAGAGGCAGGTGGAAAAGGAAATTAAGCCCTGGGAAATCCAGGGAAGTAAATTTATCTGAGGATGAGTCTGAGAAAGAAACAGATTCTTCAGACGATGAATCTGATAAGGAGTCTATGATGAATGCCAAGGGTAGACCTAACAACAAAGTGCAAATGAGAATTCATGCAGATGGATGTTTCAGGGATAAAGAAATTCCTTTAAATGCAGAATGCCATGTGGGCAATGGAATTCTTTGTCTCACCGAACCAATAGATCCAGCTGGTGAAGATGGTCAACAAAATACACAACAGAAACAAAGACAGAATCATAATAATGGAGCTGCAGAGCAGGATGTAATGGAAGTGGATAATGCTCCTGGAAATGAAAACCAGGATCATAATAAGAGAGATGCAGAACTTAATGTTGAAGAAAATGCTGCTCCTGTAAACCGAAACCAGAATCATAATGATAGACATGAAGGGCAAAATTTAATGCAAGAGAATGCCACTCCACAAAATCAAATTCAGGACCAAAATAATAGAGCTCTGGCCAGAGATAGGTTTCTTGCAATAGCACGACGGCGGGCTGCACATTTTGCTTTCTTTAACTCAGAAGATGAACAATCCTCGGCTTCTCAGAAAAGGCCTGAGCCTAATATCGAAGGCAGAAGTGATGAAGAGAAAAGAGATTGGCCTGGCCCATTTTCTACTGCTAGACGCTTGGTAGAAGAAAGAGCAGCAGTATTAGCAGCTCGGAAGGAAAAGCTTGCCGGAAGTGGGAAATCTGCTTCTCTAATTGAATGGGAACCTATGCGAGATAAAGACTTCAAAACCCATACTTTACCACCTCCACTTGAAGAATTATGCTTAGGAGTCTTGTGCAAACATGTTGAGTTCATTGAGTCACTGGAAGGAATCCCTGATGCAACCAAGAAAAAAATTTGTCGTGCTTTCTGTGCATCACGAAAGGTGACTGCTCAGGTTTTACGATTGTTCATCACAGGGTCACAAACAGAAATAAGTGTTCCAGATTGTTCTCTTGTATCAGAGATAGAGCTTAATGAGCTGATGGCACAATGTTCAACCACTAATTTAGAGGTTTGCTACTGTCTCTTTATATTTTATATATTTTAATTTGACAAAATCTTGAATGGTAGTGTTGTTTCAAGGGTTTTGAGTTCATTCGCTTTAAAAATAGTCCTCTAACCGTGTGGATGATTAGATGGAACTCTTTATCCTTGGTTCTCCCTTGAGATTTCATTTCTCCGTCTGGAGAAGACAAGTTAGATGTTTCATACTCATTTGCTTTATCTTTCATCAATCACTTTTGTCTTGTTGATCCCTTATTTGGGTAGCTGACACGGGGAGCTCCATGATCACTGTTACTTTTGCCTGGAATCTGTTGGTTTTGGCCAATTGATTATGTCTACATGCATGACATGCTTCTAATAAATGTCATTTGCAGTTCAAAATTAGGTAAATATAAAGCCAGACATTGGTAGATCACAGGTTCCTGTTTCTGTTTGGTTCTTCCGTTTGTACGCTTCAGCCTGCACTGTTGTGGCTATTACATCTTGTGATAATTGTTTTTGTGTATTCGAGTTCTTATGATATTTTAATGATGGTCCACAGTTGGCCTTCCCACAAAATGAAACCTCTTGACTTCCGAGCTAATCAGGAGAAGCTGAAAAGTGCTTGTCCAAATTGGCATTGAGATAAAACTCCTATATTTACAAACATTTCCGGCCAAATTAGTTTCATGTTTTTGGTAACCCCTAGCTAACTCCTCTTTCTTTGAACTGTATGGCCATTACTGTGATTCATTATGCCAATAGAAATTTCAGCTTCTTGAATATATCCTTTGTTACTAATCACCACACATCTTCAACACCATCTGTCTAACCTGTTATATATGTGTTAGGTAATTAGAAAATTTGTTTTTAATTTTTGTAAAAACATATTGTACTGAGTTATAATACTTAATATTCCCCACCTTCATTGGCAGTATAATATAGTAAACTTTATCTGTCACCTGTAGAGTATAAAAACTGGCTATAATGGAAGTTAATATCGGTATTGACTGTGGCTCTTCTATTCCATAGGCAGAGAAATACTGGAAATTATGTTCAGGAAATTTTATAAATTTAATTATAGCCTATGATTACCAGATTTGCAGGATTATTTTTTTAATGAATTTTCTTTGTTTGTTTAATATTATTGAAGTTTTTTTGAATAATTTCCTGTATTTCATTATGTATTGGGTATTGACTTTTAAAGAGGAAAATTGTTTTAGAAAAAGGTCTAGTTAGCGACTGATAAGGATTTCTATTTTTAACAGGTGCTTCAATTAGGCATGTGTGGACGTGGTTTAACAGATCGTTTAATACAAGCTACATTGGCTTGCCCTTCTGTGGGATTGCCTTGCTTAACTTCCCTTTCATTTAATGGTGCATATCGCCTTTCAGATGTTGGATTAAAGGCACTTGTGCGGGCTGCTCCTTTACTGAGTTCTGTGGACTTAAGTCGCTGTTCATTCTTGTCAGAAGCTAGCATTAATGTTCTAGCTGATCATTTAGCTCCAGTGATTAGGGAATTGCGTCTGGAGGAGTGCAATCAGCTAGATGCATTCAAAATTCTTCATGCACTAAAGAAGATGCACAAGTTGGAAGTACTTTCAGTTGCCGGGATAATGAGTGTCACTGATGAATTTGTGACCGAAATCCTTGCCTATTTAGGTTGTGATCTGAGAGAGCTTTCTCTTGCAGATTGTGGGTCAGTGAATTAAACCACTTTATTTTTTTGTTATTTAATTTGATACAACTTGGAGTTAGAATAGTCTTTGTGGCCTTACAATTTCCTCATGCTTTAGAAATCACTAATGTGTTTTTGCTCTTCTCGAAAGCTTAATGAATGGTGTGGTGTTGGACATTAGTATCATTTAATATAGTTTGAAGGTAGCTGATGTTCATTTCTTGCTTGGATACAGGAAGTTGACTGATGGTGCTTTAGAATCCATAGGTGCTGTGTGCTGTGGACTAAACATCCTCAGCTTGGATAATCTCTATCTTTTGACGGACGCATCACTTGCACAGCTCACTAATGGCTGTAGATCACTTAAAAATCTGTCATTGAAAAGATGTCCATTCAGGTTCGTTAAAACATAAAAGTACTTCTAATTCAGCTTTCTAGCAAAATACTTAATTTACACTTCCACTACCAAGGTATTTGCTAAGCAATCACACATGATCTTTTTTAGTCATTTAGATGATTTTCTATAAGAAAATTAATTTATAAAACCCCAAAAAGCCAAAGTTCAAAAAAGAGAACAAAAAACCCTGTATTATCCAAAATCCAAGCCCAAACCCAAAACATCCAAAATACCTGCATTTTTTTGGAGATATTTGCACAAAGCTCTTGAAAGAGAATCATGAATAAAACATCTTCTCCCATGCAAATTTTGCAAAAAAAATGTTGCCCGACTGATTTCAAATCCTGAAAGATTGCTTTACATTTCCCCTCTTTCCACCATGCATACAAAGCTTAAAAACAATGGATGAATTTGCCACAAGTTTTATTTATTTTTTTGCCAGCCTTGGACATTAATATGATCTTATACATATTTATTTCTGCTATTGCCTTTGTCCTTGTAACTATCTTTTAGAATATTTGTACTCATGGAAAAATTGGTATGTTGGATATATGGGATATCTTTCATTTGATTTCGTCAGGGTGAAGGTGTAAAAAAGGTAACTGTAAAAATGGATTCTTAGAAGGTGTGCGATGACATTTAAATTATGATGTTTAATCTTCTTGAGTATACAGAGAATTAATATATCTGCTGTATTTTTTGTGAAGCACGTAAGTGTACTCTGCCTCCTGTCCAAGGAATTTGTAGTTTTGACATTAAAATGTTTGTGTAACTGACAATTATTAAGTCTTTATAAGTACTCTCTATTTAATGCTAGCTTGTTTGGAGTCCTTTCTTGGTGATTAAAAGTTATCCATGTTTATCTTTGTCTTGAGTTATATGGCAAAGCTTGGTTGCTTAAGTTTTTAACCATTTTTAATTTACTATCTTCTATGGCAGTGATGAAGCTGTTGCTGCATTCATTGCTGGTTCTGGAAATAACTTATCTGAACTTTCACTCAACAGTGTAAAAGAGGTAGTGGTTTAGTATTTCAAGTTAAATTTTATCTGAAGTATGCATATGTATTGGTGTATATCATCTTATTGTTATGATAAGTTGCTTAGTTCTGAACAATAGTTATTTTAACATAAGCAAATATGTGGAACTTAGGTTGTTGTATTCCACAATGCTGTCTGTATTTATGGGGTTTTCCCCTTATGCTGACATGTCTGTATATATCAATTACACAACAATATCAATTTTCCAAGATTATCCATTATTGCACAAAGAAAACAATAAACTAAAACAAGTAGTAGATTTTATAGATTAATAATTTGTTTTTTTTCCATCAACCTTTAAGATTCAATAAGTCAATTTAGTTGAATGGGATGAACATAATTGGCAAATCATTGGGGCTTTCATGGAGGAACCTCCTGGTTTAAACCTCAATTTAGACACTTGCTGAGAGGCATGAGTCTGGAAGCATTACCTTGGTATCGTTGACAGAAGTGATCTACCTTGGTCATAGCATTTAAGCTGAAGATCACCCCACAAGGGCAATTTACCAATTTAATTGAGGACATGTAGGCTCACACTATAGGTATGGTTTTATTTGCTATAATTTATTGTTATTTTTTTAATTATTATTTTTGTTTCTTATTGTTATTTTTTTAATTATTATTTTTGTTTCTTGTTCTATGATAAAATGTTCCAACTAAAAGGATACAGAACGGCATGAATTTTTATTTATTTCTCGACATTACACACTTACAAACAGAAATGAAAATTTTAATATGATTTACTGGAGTGCCCCGAGTTCTGGAGTGTCTTTGGTTCCCTACAAATGATAACAAATCACCATGCTGGTTCTGGACGTCCTGCAGAGTGTCCAGAGGTCCTACTCTTGAGGGTTTTTGTCCCCAAGGCTGTAACAGGTCTAAACTTGAGGGGGAACGTCCTCAGTTTTCAGACTGTTTCAGCAGTGTTTCTTTTTCCTGTAGCTGAAGATTAGATTTGTTTTTTATTTTCAATTTCAAAAGACATCATCTTTCTGCCCTGAGTGCTCCTTTAAACCCCAAACTACGTGGAATCTATTATTTAACCAGTGGTTGTAACTGAAACGAATTCACCCTTAATTTGTTGAGATAACTAACATGAACTACCTTGCCTTGTTCCAGCAGAGGACTCAAGACTTTAGACTTAGTCTTAATCTAACTTAACTGTCAACAGGACCATAATTATTCTAGCTGAAGACTGAAGATTTAGTCCTGATCTGACTTTTAACTGCCAAGAGGAGTTTTATTTCCTAACTACTTGCTGACAGAAGTTCCATTCAGTGCTCAGATTGAAAAGGGGTACATTACACATGATAAATTGTTCTCTCTATACTAAGTAACTAATCTGATCCCCTGATTAAATAGGATTATCAAACCTATAGTTAACTAGAAGATGCCTCTCTTGGGAGCTTGGAAGTTGAATGTTGATGGGTTGCTAAAGTCAACCTAGGAGCAGCTGGAGGAGGCTATGTGATTAGGAATTGGGAAGGCAACCAGTTTTAGTCTCTTTTAGTTTTTGCCTCTATAATTGCCATAAACACCACCAGCAGAGTGGAAATGATGACCTTATTTCAATCTGCAAAAAATCATTGATAGAAAAGACTTTATTGTGTAAGGTGATCTCAAAATTCTCATCGATGCTTTAAATAAGTAGATATGAGAAGCCTGGAGAGGGAATTCATCTACAAGAGGCCTTAAGGGCAGCAAATAACTTGGACAATGTATAGATTTGGCATGTCAAGTTTATAGGCAATAATGTGGCAGATTCGGCAGTGTAGATGGGGTTGTGTTTAGTAACAAAGGAGGAAGTTGGGGTGTTGTAAATATGCCATTATCACCCCTTTAAGGACGTCCTTGATCTTATAGTTAAGGATTGTTGAGTGCAACAAAAAAGTTGTTAGCTTGGAAAATTAAGAAGTTGAAGTTGTTGCCTATCTCCTAGAATAGGCTTACAACATTAGCCTTTAATTGGTTGTAGCATGTGTAAGCCCCTTAGAGTTGCATGGGGAATGACTACTTTTTACAGTCAAATTTTGAGAAAGTTCACCTTTATTCTATCCTCATCTCGCTCTTCACATTTGGATCCATTCTTCTGCACTGCTTAGATGTGCTTTGAGATTGAAAAGGATCCATGTGCAAGGCAGGGTAGAGTCGCGGCTCTGGAAGGATCATTCAACATTTAATCTGGATGTTCTTTGCTTTTCCTTCCTTGATATAGCTCCTCTTTATTCTGCTTCTGGATATGCTTGATAGTGTACAAGACTTCTGGATTTGTATTAATTTTCACTTGGAAATTGGGGTATGCGATTGCAAGACTAAGAAGCTCGCTTGCTTGATTTTTGAAGTGGGAGCTTGGAATTTTCAATTTGGAAGGTAGGCAGTTTAATTGTATGCTGGCAGTCTGTTTCTGTTTGTTGGACATGGACTGTTTAATGCAGATAAAAGTTGTGGAAGGTGCGAGAATGTTGCAATTCTCCCCTAGTATTCAGACTGTCGCCAAAACTGGTGTTAGGAAATTTCCTCTTTTCCCCTAGACTAACAAAAACGGTCAAAATTAAATATCAATTTGTAAAGGAAACTTTTAAAGCAGAGTTGTCTTTTTTTTCTTGTTTTCTCTCAACCTTGGGCCTGCTCTTCTTTCCTATTAGCCACCATTGTGTATGTTGTTGGTTCTGGTGGAAAGATGTCAGGTGGGGGAGGGGGTTAAGAAATTTGACAGAAGATATGCATTTGAACAAACCTTTGATGCATGATACTCCTAGAAAGGCAGCTCCTGGTTATGAAAATGGTGGGTCCAAGAAGATAGCCTGGTGAATTAAAATATGCAGGGGTGAAAAAAAACCAAGAGCAATTCCTATTATGAATTCAGAGAATGTAGAAAGGGAATTTGAAAATCTGATTAATATGGAGGACTCAACACCCAAGGAGAGAGCATGTCTGGTAAGAGAGGTTGGGAAGATGGACCAGTTGAGAGAAAAAACTTTGGTTGTGGTAATTGGAAACCCTTATACTGAATCTGAAACAGATTCATGCTAGGAGCAACATGTTGAACGTAGCAAAGGATTTGTCTCCTCTTAGTGGCATAGAAACTGTAGGTAGTTCCCTTCTCATGTACCAGGATTTTGAAGCATATGAGGTGCCAAAAACCCCCACATGACATATAGTTGGAACTCATGACAGATAGTTGGAATGCCAGTCCTTCATTTAGTAAATTGTTGCTATGCTGATGGGGTGGATAAGATAAAGAGATGGCTTGATGCAAGTAAACAAGCAGGCACACAAACATGCAAATGACAAGCACACGGAGATTTCTAGTTGTTTTGAAAATTTGAAGCAAATGAATAAACTGGCATGTCAATTTCTATTAAGATATGTCTTGCGTATGGACATGCTTTACAACATATACTCAAACTTTTTCACATTTATTGTAGAACATTTTGGAATCTATTTCTTCTATATTCACCGCATGCCTTTTGCAAAAGACATACCGAGTCATTTCTATTCTATACCGTGTGGTGATAGAGCTAACAAACAAAAAACTATATTGTAGAAACTGTTTGCTGTATGTGTTTTTGGGAAAATTTATATAGTAAAACCTTTTAGAGACATTAGATTTCCACAGTCCATAATGATGAGAGTGCTATTTTCTGGATTTAACTGCGTATAGATTATTAATTTATTTGCATCAATGTTTCGGATCACACTCCATGATTCATCATCAGGATGTAAAGAGAGCTGGAGGAGAGAAATTCAAATCCACCTTGCAAAATACATCCTGTTTCAACTTTCATTTCTATTGTTAAGTTAGTATGGTCATAGAGTATTAGACAAAATAAAAATGTTATAGAAATTATTTGTTGCATGTGTGTTTGTGAGAGAATTTTGATTAGAATCTTTCAAGTTTACGAATAGGAATGTAAGGTTTAATGTGTTCTAATACTGCTTTTCTGCTTTAATTGAAGGTTGATAGTCATACTATTCTTTCGCTTGTAAGCAATGCCTCTGAGAATTTGCTTAGGCTGGATGTATCTTGGTGCCGCAAATTGACAGATGAGGCTCTTGGACTTCTGGCTGATTCTTGTCTTCATCTACATGAACTTATCTTATTTGGTTGCACCCAGGTATTTTCTCCTCCCATTTGGTTTCACCAGAATATTTAGCTCATGTAGATTTCCAGTGAGGGTTTTACGTAAGGTCAACAAGAGCACAATGTTTTACTAATATACGCAGACGTTATGTCTTAGCATTTGTTAAACTGCACAAGAGGGCGAGTTACTTGTATTGGTATGCTGATAACTGACTACAGAATAGTTCATGCATATCTGTACTTGAAAATATTGGAGTGAGTGTTACAGTCAAGATAGTTTTTGGAGTAGGAAGGTTTTCAGAGAAGCTCATCTTGTTGGGATTTCTTGCAGGTCACAGATAAATTCCTGAAAGGTCATTCAAATAGTCTTCTGAAAGTTATTGGAGTATAAGAAATGGAAAACACCCCCATAATGATCCATGCTTTCATCGTCCAGATTCGTCTCAGGGGAAACCGATTTTTGTAAACTTAGAAATTTCAGATTAGAGTGATTACAATGTTTTATTTCTATTCAAATTGTAAGTATATAACACAGCTCTTGTGAATTCTCTGGAATGGGTTGGAGGATAGTGACCCAGTATATTTTACTGCATATTTTAAAAAGTCTACATGGTTCTTTTCATAATGTGTCAGGTCATCAACCTCATTGAAAATGTACAGCAAACAATGTACCCTAGAAATGAAAGGGTGAGCATTTTTTGAAGGAGAACTAGTAAGGGAGAACATGTCTTCACAAATCTATGGGTATTAAACTGTTTTTTAGGTTGCGGGAATCATCTGATGTGTTTTGATCTTCAGGGATAATTTTTAATAACGAAGAACTGAAGCATATTGTAATCAGGTGTTAAGCCAGTCCAAAAGGTTGTAGACGAGGATATGATTTGCAGGCATAATGTAAGGGAAAGCCTCAACTCCCCTGGTTAAGGTGCAGAATACGATTTAATTAGTCTACTGTTTTGGGCGGGAATGAATGTTTTAAGCGTTGGGTATAAACTATAAATAAGTATCCGGCTGGTTTTTGTCTAAAGAATATGTGGACATGATTTTATAAGCCCAGTTTATCAACATTTGAAATGAAATCTCGGTCACGCAGTTTTAAAAGTACCTTATACTTGAACAATGAAAGGGAAAGCATTTTCCTAGTGTGGTAAATCAGGTAAGAGAAAATTTTAGCGTTTAAGCTATATGATTTGGATAATTTGCATTGTAGTTTAAAAAGCATTACTGAATGCATTTTAGCGATTTCGCTTAAATATGATTTTGAAGTGACTAGTTTCACTGAGTTTAAAAAGCATTACCAAGCATTATATTGTATTTTTGCAGTACAGAATCAAGGCTACATACTTAATCTCTCTTAGCGTAAAGGCAAAAAAAAGTTTTTTCTTTGCAATGAGGTTTCAAGGCATTAGGCTAAGATGCCCGACACCAAATGGAGGACAATATTATGATGGAAAATTTCAATTAGACAGTCTAATGATATATGTAATCCATAAAAATTGATGATCAAAAAGTGCGAACCCATTAGGGGAGAGGACCTGAGCATGTTTCAATAGTTGTGATAGTACCTGTTTATATAATGTTCAATATTTTTATCAATATTCGACCAATAGTTGTGACTTTAAAAAAGTTGGTGTTGATGATGACTACCCATAATTAAACAAAATGTATTCCTTTGATCTAAAAAGCAACCAATCATGTGATTCCACATCAGCGCTCAATAAAACATTATGTGAATGCACAAGTATTGGTTTCACTTTTTTTTTTTAGCCTTTTTGGACACCTTGACAAAAAGCATGCTGATGTGGCATCATATTTGACGATGTGGCCTTGAAACCTTAGTTATAAGTAGAGGACTTGCCAAGTAAGCTGCTGTAAAAACTTGGGAGTGTTTTGAAATTTCCACGTAGGATAATTAGAAGTGCGAAGTTAGGGTGCACAACTACTGGGTCCTCTCCCCTAAGTTGTTTGTTGAGATCTTGTTTTCGATTTCTTATAATCACTATAGTGCATAATTGTGAGTATCACTATTTCTCAATATTTTAAAGGCAGATTGATTTGGTAAATTGACATCCTGCAGTGTAAGTTGTTACTATAAAACATTTCAGAATGAAGTGCAGTCAAAATTGGTTGACTAAAGGACTCTCAAAGCCTTTGAAGACTCGTTTTTAACAAGAACACTAAATGTATTAGTAGTTAGATTAATTGCTTTTAAATAATTATTTAAAATATGCAAAATAAGTGTTTGCCTTTATCATTTATAAAAAATAATATTATACATTGACAAAATAAAAATGTGGGTTGATATAATTTTTTAACATAGGCAAAAATAAGAAAATGCAATATTTATATAACTTTCTTAATGTGGTTTAAACATAAATTAGTATTATGGAAACAAATAATCGATTATATAATGAGTTCGAGTCTTCATATCATATTCATTATCTTTATAATGATAATGAGTTATACCCACCATTGTAGAACAAGCTAGGTGCATAGAGCTATATTTTTAATTTTTTAAGAACTCTTAATAATTATAAAGAGTTTGTTACACCTTAAATAGAGTTTTGTGGGTTTTAAATGAGGGAGAGGATTTGATAGTTATATGCTTAAATTATACATCTTCAAGTTTTTAATTGATATATTAAATTTTTAGGATACACTTTTATAATTAAGAGCTTAGAGTAATTATGAGACTATGCACATCAAATTATTTCAATAAATTTTCTATTTATTATTATCATTCCTACATATTTTTATTCATGTATTAAAAAATCTGTCAAACAATATGTTACAAATTTTATTTATTAAACTATATTATAAATTTATATTCTCATTTATTAACTTTAATTTACATTTTATTACTAAATAAAAATCCAATAAAATATCATTTTTAACCCATTGACTTAATACACTTTAACCTTATACCTCATCCACCACTTTATTACGTAGAAGGCATATCTCTATTTGAGCTTTTGAAGCTCATTTTGCCCATCAACGATTCACATGCCCCGAGAGGCCTTGCAAGGGGGTTAAATGAATCTTAGTCATGCATCATTTTTCGTCATTTTCTCGGTTGTTTTTCGTCGCTCTTTATTGTTTTCGTCGTCGCTATTGGTTTATGCTCCTCCAAACTCTTCCTTGTTGGTATTGACCTTTCCACTCCAATTTGGCGAGCGATCGTGGCCGCTTATTATCTTCACTAACTTTTTATTCATGTTTTTTGGGCTGTTTTATGTTTTTAACTCTTCATAGGCCACTTTTCATGTTTACAAAGTGGTGGGCGAAATGCAGGAGATCGTACAATAATATAATTGCTTCTGCCATATAGCGTATAGTACCTAGATGTGATGCTAGTAATATTTCTTATTGATGATATTACTTTTTGTATTTTTTTTAATGAGTGAGTGGATAGTATTTAACTTTTTTGGAGTATTAATATTTTAATAATATTATTATCAATATTTTAGATATTTAAGAAAATATAATGTATAAATAGTTAATTATGTATTTAGATATCCACGTCGTCCACTACAGTCTTCATTCACGTCATATTGGGCATGTAGAATCTTTATTTGCATCATTCATGGTGTAGAATAGGGGAGAGGACCCAGTAGTTGGTACCTTACTAGGGTTTATATAATAATATAATAAATACAGCTCGAATGGGTAGTAGAGTTGGCTTGGGCAGTGGGTTTGCTCCCCATTGGTCTCGGGTTCGACTCTGCTCCCGGGTTTAAGAGGTGGGACTTCTTGTAGGTGGGGGATCTCACATGTGGGGGACTTGTCTTGCCCTAGCTCACCTTAGGTTCCCAAGATAAGGGCCACTGGGTTGGGTCGCGAGGACACCCCTGTAGTATCAAAAAAATAAAATCATAATAAATATATAAAATAATGACATAAATAATAAATATTTATATAATAATATAATAGTTAATATAGTATTCTATAATAATAGTTCATAAAATAGTTAATATATAAATAATGAATATAATATAATAATGACATCAATATAATAATATAATACATAAAATAATGACAAATAATAAATATTTATATCATAATATAATAGTTAATATATTGCTAAATTAATAATAATATTAAAATCAATAAATTAATAATATAAATTATAAATTATAAAAATATAAATTAATAAATATAATAATATAAAAACAAATTATTAATAATATTAAAATCATTTTCTAAATGATCTATAATTGATCTTATTTACTACACAAATGTGTGCAAAACATAAACCATTTTTTTCCTAATTGACCTTTCACACCTCTTCGACATACCCATTGCACAAGGTACGATTGCTAGTTATATCCTAAAACTTGATACATGCCCGCCCACAAAGCACTCTCTTGTCGACCTTCATGGTGAGCGTTGTAGAGAAGTTTGGTCAAGAAGCAAATGTAATTTGAGGAAATTGTTTGGTTTTAAGGCTATTTAAATATATGGTCGGTGGTTTTTAAGGGAGATAGCTTATATTCAAACTTCTTTTTCCCAACTTTGATTTTTTTTGGTGTGCTTTTTTTTTGGACTCTATTATTATGAAATTTAATTGACATTTTTTTATAATATTTGAACAATTTTGGTTTGTAGAAGAATTATTGTTTTTTTATTTATATTCTAGAATCATTTATTATGAAATGTGGGATGAATATAGGGGATTTGTCTAATCTTGATTTGGAGTAGTAATTTGATATTATGGAATCAAAAATGAGTTGGATAGATTCACTAGTCTCAATTTGAAGTTGTAGTTTGATAATATAAAAGCTAAAATGAATCAGATAGATTCAAGAAGCTACCTACAAAGCTATAAATTTGCATTTTTAAGTAGTGGACTTTCAAAGATGGTAGCTTTGTCTCAATAAAGATGATGTTAAGAACACACTACCTTGTTTTAAGTGCATACCAATTCATACCTAGACTACTAGATGGAAATTGTTTGTTAGTTGGGAATTCCCATATTACCATGACCCTAGTTGTTGCAAGGTTGTGTTGACTCTTGGAGGAGCCTTGATAGTTAGCCATGACCTTGTGAATAGTATTTTCTCTATTTTAGCTACCTTCTAGGCTTGAAGTTGAAGCTCCCTTTAAGCCAATTTATTGAGTTTGTAAGCACTTGGACTCTAAATATGAATAATTCTTTTGCATTATATCCTATGACAATCCACCTTCCTAATTCAACAACTTGGTACTTATCATAAAAAATAGCAGGTTATTAAAGGATGAATTGCACAAAACCTTCATTTAATCCTTTTAATCCTCCTTTGAGTTGCTTGTGATCTTCCTTGGGAATATCAATTGCCTTGTTAATAGCTTTTTATCTAATCAAATCAAAGCCCAAGAAGGGGGATGACAATGATCCTATATAATATCTTTGATAAAGGGATGTTTAATATTTCAATTTGATTTTGCTCCATGGGAAACTAATGACTAGATCTTATTTCAAATTTGGGTCTATCCTAATAGATTATAAGCTTGATAGAATATGCTGAAATGAATTGTAAACCAGGTGAATAACAATGCACAATAATTGTTTATTCCTCTTATTACAACAATAACAATATGATTATGAAAAGTATAACAAATTCACAACAAAGGGGTTGCTACAAAATCCACCACTAAATTACAATCCTTAGGTGCTAAGAAAGAGCTACCTAACTTAGACAACCATGCATTGACAAGAGCCACTTAAGCATCAAATTAATAAAGCTCACATGTAATCCCCGAGTGGAATTGCTTAACATTGGATATAGGTTTCTATCCATTAGTTGGTTGCGGGGATTAGGGGTTTTTCGTCTTCTAATCTCCAATCGCAAACCGACAAAAGCTTTGACCAGCTTGAGGAATAATATCATAAAAATTGGATGATGTTGAACTTTGACTTAGGTTTAAATGGGAAATTGAGTGCTCGCTTTCCCTCTAAAATATCAATTGAAATCTTCTTTTTCACTTCAAGGAGCCTTACACATATACCCTTGTCCAACAATACTTAAAGGAATAAAGCTTGATTACATAATACCTAAAGGGCCTTATGATATGGGTTTACATACAATAGGACACACCAAATTATTACATCATTTCTTTAATTTATTTTCTAAAGCCTATAGAAAATGGAAAATATGCTTAATGAACATCCAATAATCTTATGAAAAAAGGGCACATGATAGTTCCCCATCCCTAAGTTTGCTTGCCCTTAAACAATTCAAAATATGGATATTTAGGATGTCAAATCCTTTCCATGTAGCATCTTCAATTGGTAAATTCTTCTACCTCACTAAATACTTGCTAATGGTTCTATTCCTCAACTTTCTTTCTTGAGTGTCCATGATTGCTCTTGGTATCATCCAAAGGTGACAAGTCTTCATCATCCAAAGGTGACAAGTCTTTAGATGGTACAATGTATTGCCCTAAAGTTTTCTTAAGACAAGAAACATGAAAGATATCAATTCTACAATTCTTGGGTAGCTTTCGTTCACAGGCTACTTCTCTCGCCTTTCTTATAATCGTATAGGGACTATAGGATCTAGGTTTTAGCTTCTTTGCTCCTTTCATTTTTTTTTGATTGATTTTGCTCCTTTCATTTTTAATGAAGACTACTTATAGGGTTGTAGTCTTTCATGTCTCTAATTTTAAAAACTCTTTTGATACACCATTGGTTTGTACAAAGCTTCTACTAGTTCTGGACATGTTAAAGATGGTCCTTGAGGGATTTTAATACCTCTTGACTTTTCTTGATCATATTTGTTTCTCCAAGCACCCTATTTTCTATGATTGCAAGATCCACAAAGGTTGGAACATTATATCCATACAAGGCCATGAAAAGTGACATGCCTATGAACATATGGTAGGAGATATTATAACAATATTCTCCCAAATGTAACCATTTGATCCAAGTTATTTGCTACCAAAAAACATAATTTATTAGGTACCCTTCAATCCATTTGTTGATAATTTTAGTCTATCCATCTAGTTGGGGGTGATAACTCGTGTTAGGGGTGAGCTTTGCTCCTAACAAATGAAATAATTCTTTCCAAAAGTGATTCAAAAACCTATTGTCCCTGTCACTAACAATGTTCTTAGGTAACTCGTAATTTAAAAATCTCCTTGAAGAATAAATTAGCAATTTGTGAAGTCTTGGAGTCAAAGGATATGTCATAAAAAATGTGCATACTTGGCAAGTTTTTCCACCACCAAAAATTTGTAGTCTTTGCTATTTATCTTGGATAATCTAGTGATAAAGTCCATATATATACTTTCCCATTTTTGCTTGGAATGGGTAATGGTTGAATTAGGCCTATGGGATAGACTTGTTCCACCTTGTTCTATTGACAAGATAAACATTCCTTAATGTGCTTGAGCACATCCCTTTTCATTCCTTTCTAGGAGAATCTCTCTAATCTATTTGTATGTCCTAAAATACCTCAAGTACCAAACCAACGAAGTATCATGCACGACCCTTAAAATATTTTCCTTCATCTTTGACTTTGGAATCAAATATATCCTCTCTTTATGTAGAATTAGGTCTCTTGCCACTTTGAAACTATCATCTTGTACTCTTCCATCTAGAAGCTTAGTACTAAAATCATTCCTAGCATATTCAAATATGATGGTGGCGACCCAACTAACATATATGTTAGAAATGGGAAAAAGAGTGGGTTTATGAGATAATGCATAAATATAATTACACCATGCCTACCCTTCACATATTTAATATCAAAATCATGTGCCTGTAGCTCACTAACCAACTTCTATTGTCTTTCATTTAGATCTTTACGATTGAGAAAGTACTTAAGATTGCCGCAGTTAGTCTTAACCATAAACTTGCCACACACCAAGTATTGTCTCAACTACAAGGCATGCATGATTTCTAGAATCTCCTTATCATAGATATAAATTTTTTGTTCTACCTCTATTAGTTTCTTACTTTCAAAAGAAATGAGATTTTTTGCCGCATCAAAACAATTGTAGTGCCTTCACCAAAAGCATCACATTCCAACACAAACAAAAATAAAAAATTTGAGACAAAAAACATTGGACAAAAACACATTACATTTTTCAATTTGCTAAAATTTTGCTTAGTAGCATCTATCCACTTACATACACCCTTTTTAGTTAGATTTGTGAGAGGTCTTGTGAGCTAAGAGAATCCTCTAACAAACCTCATGTGGTAGTTGCATAAACCTAAGAGTCCTCTTAATTGTGATATATTCTTGGGGGTGGTCAATCTAGAATGGCTTGGATCTTTTGTTAGTCCACTTGGACTCCTTGTTCATTAATGACATGTCCCAAATATAGAATATCCCTAAGCCCAAACTCACTTTGATTGTTTGTAAAAGAATGAATTGTTCCAATACGCTCAAGACTTCATCCTACTGCTTTAGGTGCTGTTCCCAGGTTTTATTTTATATCAAAATATCATCAACGGAAACTAGGACAAACTTTCTTAACTACTTGCTAAATACCTTGGACATGCATGATTGAAAGGTGGTTGGGGCATTAGTTAAAACAAAGGGAATGGATAGAAAATTGAAGTGTCTATAGTGATATTTGTAAGCAGTCCTTTAAACATCTTCATCCCTCATTCTAATTTGATGGTATCCTGAGTGTAAATTAATCTTTGAGAAGTATACAACTTTGTGCAACACATCTATCAGTTCGTCAATCTTGAGGGTAGGATATCTTTTCTTGGTTATTTTATTTTTTAATGCTCAATATTCAACACACCTCATCATGATACCATTCTTTTTCTTCACTAGTACTATTATATAGGAAAATGGACTAGAGCTCAACTTGATATGACTCATGTCTAGCAACTTTTTTATTTCCTTCTCTATCTCTTCCTTGTGGATCCTTGGGTGATGGTACAAAGTGGTTATCATTGGTTTTGCACCTATTTCAAGCTCAATAATATGTTAGAACCCTTAGTTAGGTGGTAATATTGGGGGAATGTCTTAAAAAACCTTGCTATTATTGTCCAAAATAACTCGCACATCAATATGATAAGCATCCTTCTTGTTCATGGATAATTGTTTTAGTGTGATCAAGCAGTTGGCCCAAGCTACTTGTCCTCTCCTGAAAGATCTTTCCAAATTTCTAGTAGTAATTACTTGGAGTGCTTTGTTTTGAATTCCCTTGATAACTATTTCCTGTCCTTCACTTATAAATATTAATTCCATCAATTAGTATTTTTGTGATAATTCTCCCAAAAAATGTAACCAATGTACTCCAAGCATCATGTCAGTATCTCTCAATCTAACCACATAGAAATTCTCACATATTGTATGATCTCCAAGAGACAATTTTAGCTATCGAATTATTTTTGCACATAGTATGGTAAATCCATTAGTTGCCATCATATTGAATCCCTTGAAATTCTTAGTTACTAAGCCTATTCTTTCCACTAGATCCTTGTTCATAAAATTATGGGTTGCTCCACTATTGATCAAGATGGTGATCCTTTGGCTTGCTAGCACTTTGGGAATCATAAATGGATTGCACCTTTGACTTTTAGAGAGAGCTACAAGAGTTCTTTCACCTATATCTTCTCTTTCTTCATAAGATTCTTCATTTTCCTTATTAGCCTCAACTTCTTTTGTTTCCTCAATTGACCTAACTTCAATATAGTGCACTTGTGTCCTCACTCCCATTATTATTTGAAATGGAAATAAATTTTATTCCTATTGAGTTCATTTCTATTTTCTTCATTTACTTTTAATGATGGTAGAGTCTTTTGTATGCTTGATTCTCTCTTTTGGATCTTCTTCTAGTTTATAGGCATCTAGCATTAGAATAGGATTTACTTCAAGTTAAGGAAGACTACATAGTGAGGGCCCTTTTAATTTCCTCTTGAAGAGTGGGAGGATCCAATGCCTTGAACTATCCCTTAAGTGGCTATGCTAATCCTTTTACAAATAAAACTGTGATCCTTTTCTCAAATACATCAAGAACTTTGACAACTATCCTTTGAAATTCATCTATATAGTGTTCCATTGATCTATAGTGTTTTAGCTAGATGCCAATTATCGAAAGTGAATTTCTTGATCAACCCTATCAAATATTTCAATCAACCTTTGGATAAAATCTTCAAAATTAGTGATGATATTATGCCCTTGTATCATTGTGCAATGGTACCACTATTCATAGGCTACCCTTTCTAGATGGAGGGAGGCCAACTTGATGGCTTTTTCTTCATACATTGGATAAGTAGGCAATTCTCTTATGAATCCAAGAATGATTTGAATTTTTTTGTGTCCCATCAAACATAAGTACATTAATCTTGGCCAAATGTTGTTGCCATTCCTTATTAGCTTGATTCTAAATTGATTTCTTCTTGATTCAAGGATCATTTCATAATTTGATGTTGTAAATTACAAAAAATGACAAATCATCCCAAATTTCTTGCTCTAGGGATTTTTATTTATTATGTAGGGTTGAAAATTCCTCAATTAGCTTAGTTGCCTCTTCTTTCAACTAATCTTCTCTTTATAAGAATTTATCTTGGAAGGATTGGGTGATAAACCAATTGGTTGATTAGCCCTTGATACAGTTCTCCTTCCCTTATTTGATTATGGAATTTTGGGGACTTTTTCATCTTGCACAAATTGCACCAAGATCCCCATTGTGCCTTTGAGTGTTTGGACCATTTATCTCTAATCCACATCCAAATTGATCATTGCATCAAACATCGCTCGAGCCTTTTCTTCCTTTTTCAAATTATGCATCTTTCCACCTACCATCTTTTTTCCCCCAAATCATGTAAGCCTTTGATCTATAGGTTGATAGGATCAAGGCTCTAATATGATTATAATAGCCTTGTTTAGTAATGTTCAATATTTCAATTTGATTTTGATTCATGAGATAGCAATGACTAGATATTATTTTAAATTAGGTCTATCCCATCAAATAATGTGCTTAACTGAATATGAATAGGTATAAACATTATTCCCTACATTAAAACCAAACAACAATTCCTTTTTATCCTTTCATCACTCCCTTACATCCTTATCATGCTTAATTTAATGAGATTATCTGATAATTATGTGCAAGATTAGTTAAATATTAATGTATGCACACTTGTTAACTTTCTTGGGTTAATGATGATCTTAATGCCAATGATTATGTGTCAAAAGATGAATTTTGGAAAGATAGGATGTGTACTAGGAAGAGAATAATTTTGGAGTTGCCACTTTAATATAAATCCAAAACCCCCAAAACATCTCCAAAAATATCAGAATTTGGTCACTGCGAATAAAATTTTGGACACTAATGCCTCCCATTTTGCTCAAATTGTGAATGCCACCAAGTTACTAAATCTATGAATTTTAAAAATCTCTTTATAGTAGTTATTTGAAACAACTGATCTACTTTTCAATTAATCTAAGTCAAATTTCTATTTATGAAATCCATGTAACCAAATTTTAAAATCATTAGGGAATGTCATTATGATGCCTTAAATATAGGAAATAGGTTATAGTATACATGTATCTTTGTGATAATTAGAATCAGACAATTCTAGTATTTGTTATATGATTTTCTTGAAATATAAGTAATAGAGAATATTTTGAGTAAAATATATGGTGATTGTGAGTTGAGGAACTAAAACCTCTATCGAGCTAGCCACTCAATTGAGGATTTGAAAGTACACAATAGAGAAGTATTTCAATTTTGTTATCAAATTTTGTTTGCATAGTTCATCTTCATTTTATTGTAAGCTCGCACATTAAATGTGAGTAGTGTGATTAGTATGTTTAATATTATATGTGATATTTCATTATTTGTATATCTATAGTATCTACCATGTTTGTGTGTGAATCTACATTGATGTAAAAGACA
This sequence comes from Sequoia sempervirens, assembly GCA_007258455.2. Taxonomy (NCBI): domain Eukaryota; kingdom Viridiplantae; phylum Streptophyta; class Pinopsida; order Cupressales; family Cupressaceae; genus Sequoia; species Sequoia sempervirens. The sequence continues at coordinate 76,714 of VDFB02267778.1, forward strand.
ATGTATACCTTAGCTCCAACATAGACTTGATTTCATGTTAAAAATATTTTCCTTAAATTTTTTTACTAAAATCTTTCATTTCAAGTTGAAATCCTTCTTCAAAAAAGAAAGCAAAAAGATGGGATAATTTAATTTTTGTTATTAGTATTCAATAATTTAGGAAATTTCATTATGTTTTAATATAGGTTTAGTTAACTCCCTTAATTTTGTAGATTGCATTTTCTATGTTCTTATAGATAATTTCAAATGCTTTTTAGTTAACATTCCCTCTTAGCACAATTACTCTTTATAGAATTAGATAGCTGAAATCCTTCTATAAATAACCTTGGACATCACCTTGGTCAAAATGAACTGAATAAAGTGTGAGACTTGACGAAAACTCATCACCCTTGCAAGTGAATAACAATGAGCAATAACCGTTTATTCCTCTTATTACAACGAAAGATCACACTTACAATCAATTCAATTTCTCTTAAAATAACAATAATATGATTATCAAGAGTATAACAAATTCATAAGAAAGGTGGTGCTACAAAATCCATTATTAAATTACAATCCTTAGGTGTTAAGAGAGAGCTGCTTAGCTCATATAAACTAGTGTTAACAAGAGTCGCCTAAGCAACAAATCAATGAATCTTAGATAGAATCCCTCAATGGAATTTCTTAATATTGGATAGGGTTTTTGTCCACTTGTTGGCTGCGAAGGTCTAGGGGGTTTTGTCCTCCAATATCTAATGATAAATGAATAGGAAGTCTAATATATTTGAGAAATACTATCATAACAATTGGATGATATTGTTGAACTTTGACTTAGGTTTAAATATGCAATTATGCTTGTTTTCTTTCCAAAATACAATCTTCTTTTTATGTTCAAAGAGCCCCACACAAACACCCTTCTCCAAGAAAACTTAAATGAATAAAGATTGATTACATAATACCCAAAGGGCCCAATTATTAGGGTGCACATACAATAAGACACAATAAATCATTACAAAGTCATTTTCATAATTTATTTTCCCTAGCCTATAAGAAATGAAAAATAGGTGAACATCCAATACTCTTATGGAGAATGGGACATGGCATTCCACCACTTCTTTTAATGGTGACACTTCTTCAGTTTTTAGTAAAAAATTTCCTCCTTGAGTGCTAGCCCATATGATGAAATTATTCAGCATAGTAATTAATAATATGTTGTAAAATAAAATGTTTTCATCTATTTTTGTGAAATAGTACGTTTCCTTCGAGTACTGAGAGTTGCATGAATTTTCAGTGGGAGTTGGAGATTTAATAATATTTTTTTATTAGTCTTATGATCAAATACCATCAGGGTTCTTAGTTTAACTATAACTGAATATGTTTTCAATGCTTAGGTTTTCTTTGTAGGATTATACTAAATTGGCATATGAGTTATTATTGATTAAGGTCAATCCATGCTTTCAACATCAAAAGGTGTTCAACTCTTTTACTCATTTTGGAAGCATAATATCATAGTTGGATTGGTCCATCTCGTTGGATAGTGCTATTTTATTTATTAAATTCTACTAAATTGTTGAATACCATCTTCTAATATGTGAATGCAAGAAAGAAATAATTCAATATTTAAGTTTACTTGTTAGACCCAAGTGTTCATATTTTGATTACATTTTTATCATAGGGAGAACATCAACTTTGAATATCTGAATGAGGAGTATGTTTTTATCACAATGTGGATAAAGACATTTCTAGATTTTTTTTAAGGTTATATGTATTTACTATTACTTATTGATACAATCACAATTATAATGTAGGAAAGGAATAATCCAATGTCATTGATACCTTGGTTATTTTATTGAGTGATGCATTGGATTTGGGAATCTAATAGATGGCCTCCATAAATTTTACAAGAAGTTAACTATGGGAGCTTGGTTCATTCCTATGAAGTAACATTTAGGGTTCATGTTAAACTCCAAATCTTCACCATTATCAATTCTTGAATCTTAGACCTACATAGAGTGAAAGTAGTAAGAAAAATTAGGGTTAGTCAAGACTAGTTTTTGTGTATTAACAAAAATGTTGCCAAGGAGGATCACTAAGTATAATTTGAAGAGATTACTTGAGGGGACGATATCGAGACATTCATATTTATGGTATTTTAGAAGATTTAAGTTTAGTGTGAGTTATTTGACTAATATGTAACTATCCGAGTTAGATAGTTCTTTGGACATGACATATTATCTATATTTGGAGTTTAATTTGTTGTAGATATTGGTGATGTAAAATTTTATTTTCTTCATATCCCAAACATTTCTTTGTGGATGGTTATTTTTATTATTTAAGCTAATTTCTTCTTTAAGGTTTTATTTTTCAAAGAATTTTTCTTGTTCAACTTAAATTTCCTACTAATGGTTTTTACAACTATAACAATTGATGTTGAACAAATCTTTTCTTCTCTTTTGGTTATTTTTCTAACATCACTTCTTTTCCATTTATGAGTGGCCATGTGAATGATGTGTTATATATAATTGTTACTTTCATGCACAACATAGTCAATATATAACATTCCTTCAAACAATAAACATTGCTAGTTTGGAGGGTATGAAACATTACTTTGTGGATGATATTTTATTGTTTAAATTAATTTCCTCTCTAAGATATATATGCATGTACAATTATATATATTCATTGATAGTTGTATATAAGCACGTATAGTTATATATATGCATATAAAACTTTATACATGTATAATTACATGAATGCAATTTTTCAAGATAATTTTTTTTAATAATTAAAAGAATAGAATAAAAGGACAACTCAACTTTCCATAAAAATGCAAAGTAGTAGACATCATTCCATTCTATAACATTCATGTAACATACGACTTCAAACTAAAATGAACACAAGTTAAAACTCTATCCATGATAACACATATAAATAAAAAGAAGTATTGTAACATGCTATATGAATCCAAAGCATGACCTTCTCCTACACTTACAAAATGGAGTCTTGGCTCCAAGAATGAATTCTTTTGAAGCTACACTAAACATGACATTTTTTGCACATAAATCACCTAAATTTTCTTGCACAGGCCTAATTTATTCAACATGGATTCTAGTAAGAACCACCTCTTGTAGCATGTTATCCTCCTTGTTTAAACCCAATAGGAACATATTCCATAGAAATAAGTCAAATGGCCAAATGTCACACATATTGAACAATAATCCATATTATCATTGCTACAACTTAAATCTACTTTGGATGCTCTAGGAATATTCCTATGCCGAGAGAACATAAAAGAACCACCAAGAAGATGCACAATAAAATTAGTGAACATTATCCAACCTCTTGTATGCCATAGAAAAATCCCAAACCTATATGTTTATGTCTTTCTACAACCTTTATGGGATTTATCAAGGCCTTATCTATTATTTCCAAGCACTTTTCCAACATACCTCATCTTTTCTATGTAAGGAAAGACTCTAGTGCAAAAATCGCTTTCCTAATGTCAATTCGCAAGGAAATAATGTAGGAGTACTTTTAATTTGAAATTACAGAGCATTAAGATTCACACATAAAAGAATAGACAATAATATCAATAGAGAATAGACACCAGATTTACGTGGGAAAACCCTTTCGGGAGAAAAACCCACCACCAAAGAAAAGTCACTTTATTCACAATAATTTTTTTTTACAATAAAGTTATAAATCTCTCCTTCTTGGTATTAGTTCTTTGACATTACACAACAACATTACAATCGGCCAACCATAGTCAATCGCAACACTGTTACAATGTTCTTTCAACATACAGTTCACTCAACACACTATACCAATTAGTCTATCGTTCTTCTTGCTATACTCACTTTGACCCTTCGATTTCCAAGAATCTATTGTCCAAACCAATTCGATTCACTCAACTGCCAAGAAGCTCAACCATTGACATTATCCCACATTGGTTTGGAATATTAATAGTCATTTGTTTATAAATAAAAGCCCAAAGACTTTAGGTATCCACAAGTTATCCCTTTTGATTACCAACTCACTCATACACCCGTGGTCAAACCAACCATCGGCATGACCCACAAAAGTGAACACCCATTAGCACGTCGCTCAAAATGTTAACTTCATAACCACCGCATACAAGTTACAAATTTATCGATCCCCGCGACAAGCCGATACCACTGTCGCCCAGTTGGAGAAAACTCAAACTTCATAACTCCCGCATACAAGTTACGAATTTACCAAATGCTGCGACAACGAAGGAGATCGGTCAGTCGGGAAGTTATGAAACTTCCAAACTCCGTGAAAAGGTTCTTAAGTTACAAAAATCACCAATGTCGCGACAACGAAGGAGATCGATCAGTAGAGGAGTTACAAAACTTCCAAACTCCACGACAAGGTTCTTAAGTTATAGAAATCACCGATGTTGTGACAATGAAGGAGATCAGTCAGTCGAGAAGTTATGAAACTTCCAAACTCCGCGACAAGGTTACAAACTTAGGAACTCCAACGATCGACTGACAATGAATACTTGAATAGAGATACAAGCCAGCAAGTTGAGGCACAATTTCCAACAATCTCCCACTTGACGAAGACTTATTGGCTTCCTCCAAACTTAAAGTTAATGAAGGTCATGGGCTCCAAGGCCCATCGAACTAACACACCACCTGTACTTGTCCGTGCTCACGAGCTTTGTCAACACATCTACAACATTTTTCAGAGTATCCACCTTTTCTAAACAAACCTTTCCATCCTCTACCATATCTCGTACAAAATGATACTGCACATCAATATGTTTCGTCTTGGCATGGAAAGTTGGATTTTTCACCAAACAAATAGCACTTTGATTGTCACAACAAATTAAAATTTGCCTTGTACTGAACCCAACATCAGAACACAAACGTTTAAGCCATACAACTTCTTTGTAGGCGTGTGTTGTTGCCATGTATTAAGCTTCAGTAGTGGATAGAGTGACTACAGCCTGCTGCTTACTCATCCAACTAATTGCACCACCATTCAACATGAAAATATATCCACTGGTGGATCTACGGTTGTCAAGGTCCCCTACCCAATCAGAATCCACATAAAATCTAATGCTAAGAGAATGTTGTGATCCAATTGAGTTACCATGATAACACAAAGTGTACTATGATGTACCTTTTAAATATCTAAAAACTCTTTTCACAACATCCCAATCTAGCCTTCCTGGATTCGCCATAAACCGGCTAAGAACTCCCACTGCTTGGGAAATGTCTGGCCTTGTGCAGACTATTACATACATTAATCTGCCAACTGCACTTGCATAAGGCACTCTAGTCATGTCCTCCATCTCAATAGGAGATTTTGGACAATCTTCAACAGATAGTTTCGTTCCCTGCAAAACTGGAACAACTAGCTACTTGCAATCAATCATACCAAATCTCTCTAGAACAGTGTTAATATACTTACTCTGGCTAAGCCAAAGTTTTCTACTCTTTTTGTCCCTGGTTATTTCCATCCCCAGAATATACCTGGCTGCACCAAGGTCTTTCGTTTCGAACTTTGCAGACAATTAAGATTTTAGATCAGAAATCATAAGCTTACTATCCCTAATGAAAAACATGTCATCCACATATAGGGCAATAACTAAGACACAATCATTTTCAGATTTGAAATGCACACAATGATCAGATTTTGATTGTACAAATCCCAAAGACAAAACAAATGTGTCAAACTTATGGTACCACATTCTAGGAGATTTTTTTAATCCATATAGAGATTTTTTCAACTTGCATACCAAATGTTCTTTACCTTTTTCCACATAGTGCTTAAGCTAGGACATATAAATTTCTTCTTCAAGATCACCATGAAGAAATGTTGTCTTCACATCCATCTATTCAATCTCTAAGTCATACGCTACTGCAAATGACAGAAGAAATATGATAGATGTCAACTTAGCTACAAGAGAAAATATTTCTCCATAATCAATTCCCTCTACCTGGGAATAACCTTTCACAACCAACCTTGCCTTATACTTTTCAACACTGCCATCCAGACCTATTTTCTTTTTAAATAGCCATTTACAACCAATAGCTTTTTTGCCTTCAAGCAAGGGCACCAAACTCCAAGTGTCATTCTTTTCTAATGATGCCATTTCTTCATTCATGGCTTCCAACCAAGAGTTTGCATTAGGCATATTAATTGCCTCTTTAACAGTCCTAGGCTTATCAGTGCTAGTAATCAAAGCATAGGCACAAGTAGAATCTAACATAGAGAACCCATACCTATCAGGTTGCTTTCTTTCACGTGTTGACCTCCTCAAGGGCTGAGGGTGAGGCAAAACTCTCAGAACTGCTCGAGCTCTCCTCAGATTCAGGTACGTTTTGAATTTTTAATTCCTCTTTATCTACATCCTTTCTATTTCCTGATTTTATCTCTGACTACATATCCAAAGTAGAAGGTTTCAACTCATGAAAAATAACATTTCTGTTGTACAAAACCTTCTCAGTCACATGGTTCCAAAGTTTGTATCCTTTTATGCTAGCACTATAGCCAATAAATATACATTTAACAGCTTTGTTCTCCAAATTAGATCTTTTTTTCATTCAAAACATGCATATGCCTCACATCCAAAAACTCTAATGTGTCTAAGAGAGGGCTTCTTACCAGACCATGCTTCCAAAGGTGTCTTCTCAACAATTGCAGAATTAGGAGAACAATTTTATAAATAACATGCTATTGCAACTGCCTTAGCCCAGAACTTCTCCTCCAAGCCAACACTGCTCAACATACTTTGTGCTCTTTCCATCACTGTCCTATTGAACCTTTTAACAACTCCATTTTTCTATGGAGTATAGGGTGTAGTCTTATGTCTTTAAATTCCAATTCCATTTTTAAGTCCTTAAACATTTTATTTTCCTTCCAATCTAAATTTCCACAAGGTTTTTAAATTCCTTAAAATGATTGGACAGTTCTGATTTATTCTTTAAAAAATACACAAATGCCCTTCTCAAATAGTCATCAATAAAAGAAACATAATATTTAGAATTCAATAACAAAGGAACATTTACTGGACCAAACACATCAAAATGAATATAATCAAGTATACCAAAAGATTTATGAGGACTAGAATAAAATGAAACACGGTGTTGTTTACCATATATACAATGTTCACAAAATTTGAATTCAAGGTTACAGTCATCAAGCCCTTCAACCAGGTTTTTATTTTTCAAGGTTTTTAAACCTCTTTCTCTAATGTGGTCTAGCCTGTGATGCCACGACATTGTTTTCTTAGCTGGAAGCTTCATCTCCAAAGAATTAGCTCCTGCTGGAACAATCACCTCTTTCCCTATAGATTTACATGGTTTTTCAGAAGCACTATTGCATTGAATTACATTGGTGTCCAACTTATATATAGTACCAATTCGAGCACCCTTTGCCAACAACATAGAGCCTCTTTTCATCTTACAAACACCATTAGAGAAAAAGACTTGTACACTAGCATCATTCAACCTACTAACAGAAAGTAAATTTTGAGCTAGACCTAGTATATGCATAACATCATTGATTCCCTTCACCCTTCCATCAAGGAACTGAATTTTGACTCTTCCACAAGCAACTATATCCAAGGATGAATCGCTTGCCAAGTACACCTTTCCACCATCATATTTTTCATACTTTGTGAACTAGTCTCTATGAGATGTCATGTGGAAAGATGCTCTGGAATTAATCAATCAAACATCATCTGATGCCTAAGTTGCCAAGGCTACAATGAAGGCATCTACTTCGCTCTGAGAATAATCATTGTCAGAAGAGTTCTTCTTCTTCTTCTTTTTCTCCTCTTTGCAATCCTTTCGGACATGACCAGGCTGCCCACAGTTCCAACACTTCACCTTGGACTTTTTGCCAAGAGACTTTGATCTCCCTTTTGATTTCGATTTGGATTTCTTGTCCTTGTCTTTTTCTTTCGATCGGCCTCGAACAACAAGAGCCTCCTTCACCATCTCAGAAGATTTTCTTCTCATCTCTTCTGATAACAAAGAAGCAACAACATCTTCCATCTTAAAAGTGGATGTTGTACTCCCAATGGCCATCACCAAGTGATCCCAAGAATCAGGAAAAGAACATAACAACATATAGCGATCTTCTTCTTCAATCTTCACACCCACAAATGTTAACTAAGCAATCAACATGTTAAAAGTATTCAAGTGATCAGCAACAGACACTCCTTCCTGCATTTTCAAATAATACAACTTCTTCCTCAAGAAAAAATTGTTTACCAAGGACTTTCCCTAATAAATATCTCCAAGACTTTTCCACAAGGAGGCTGCAGTCTTCTCTTCAAGCACATTAAGAAGAAAAAAGTCTGCCAAATAGAGCCTTATCAACCCCTTTGATTTTCAATCTACAAGATCCCAATCTTCTTGCTTCATGCCAAAAGGTTTTGTTCCAAACACAACAATCCAAAGATCACGATCAACCAATAGATCTTCCATTTTGAGTTTCCACAACTCAAAATTGCTACCATTGAATTTCTCAATTTCAATCTTTCCAGATGTATTTTCTAGTGCCATCTCAATCTGTAATTTGACAATTACCAGACTTCTACAAGACTCCCACTGAACAGAATTGACACAAAAAATCCAACCAACCCACAAGGATAACACAAATGGCCAGGCTTTGATACCACTTGTAAGGAAAGACTCTAGTGGGGAAATCACTTTCCTAATGTCAATTCACAAGGAAATAATGTAGGAGTACTTTTAATTTCAAATTACAGAGCATTAAGATTCGCACATAAAACCCACCACCAAAGAAAAGTCACTTTATTCACAGTAAAAAAAATTTACAATAAAGTTACAAATCCCTCCTTCCTGGTATTAGTTCTTTGACATTACACAACAACATTACAATCGGCCAACCATAGTTAATCGCAACACTTTTACAATGTTCTTTCAACATACAGTCCGCTGAACACACAATACCAATCGGTTTGCCGTTCTTCTTGCTATACTCACTTTGACCCTTCGATTTCCAGGAATCTACTGTCCAAACTGATTCGGTTCACTCAATTGCCAAGAAGCTCAATCATCGACATTATCCCACATTGGTGCAGAATATTAACAGTCATTTTTTTTATAAACAAAAGCCCGAAGACTTTAGGTATTCGTGAGTTAGCCCATTTGATTACCAACTCACTCATACACTTGTGTTCAAACTAACCATCAACATGGCCCCACAAAAGTGAACACTCATTGGCGCGTCGCTCAAAATGTTAACTTCATAACCACTGCATACAAGTTACGAATTTACCGATCCCCGTGACAAGTTGATACCACTGTCGCCCAGTCGAAGAAAACTAAAACTTCATAACTCTCGCATACAAGTTACAAATTTACCAAATGTCGCGACAACGAAGGAGATCAATTAATCAGGAAGTTACAAAACTTCCAAACTCCGCCAAGGTTCTTAAGTTACAAAAATCATCGATGCTGCGACAACGAAGGAGATCGATCAATAGGGAAGTTACGAAACTTCCAAATTTCGCAACAAGGTTCTTAAGTTACAGAAATTACTGATGTCGTAACAACGAAGGAGATTAGTCAGTCGGGAAGTTACGAAACTTCCAAACTCTGCGACAAGGTTACAAACTTAGGAACTCCAGCGATCGACCAACAATGAAGACTTGAATAGAGATACAAGCCAACAAGTTGAGGCACAATTTCCAACATTCTAACATATGCAAACCAATACTTTCGTATGAATTTCAAAAATACCAAAGTATTCTTGGCGGGAAGAAAATAATTTGGTAAAGTGTCCATTACGTATAGCTTTGTTTGGGTTTGTGCATCTCTCATAGAGTATTTTTCTTTCCCCTTCAATTTACCATCACAATGGTAGTTTGTCAACATGTTTTTCTTTGACCAAAAATCTTGTTACAACACTTTAACTGTTCCCATCAAGAAGGATCCATGGCTTATTAATTGGAGTTTAAATTCGTCATTCTACTCTTATAAATATTACATCATCTTACTCAATCCTTGGTTCTCAATTAGAAGTATTTGATTATCTCCTTCCAACTCTTTAAATCTTTCAATTTTTAATGTTGTAACCAAGGTTCTAGTCTTGCAGCAATAAAACCAACACTTAAGAAAACAATTGGAAAAAAACACAATATGATTTTAGCAAACTCATAGGCACAAAAATACTTGGCTCTAGTACCACCTGATTCATATAAGTGGTGGAGATTTTACTCCACTATCGTCATCAACAACAAATACTTGCTTCATGGTGTTGCATGGACTCCTATGGTCAAATATGCTACACAAAACACTAGAAAATGATGGATTTCATAACACTCCAATTGAATACCATCACATCAACTTACACACCCTTGCAACTCATCACATGTTCAAACCCATTTGCTTTATACATTGCAAATACAATTTTTTACCCATTGGGAGATAATTGAATGCTCTTCTACTTGCAAAAGCCATTACAAACTCAACTTGCAATGAGTTATAACAAGCAATGAACACTTGCATAACAATGCAAGGAAGTCATTACACAATGTTTACCTTGGAGAAACCTAGATATAAAGAAAAATTTAGTAGAAAAAATGACTATATATGTTGTTTGACAAGTATTAAAAACCATCATAGGCCAATTCATATGCAAAATTAATGTGAAACATCATTAGACTTGCAATAAATATTTGCAACAAAGTGGGAAGGTTATCCAAATGATCACATATGCTCCAACTAGCCCTATGAACACTCAATCTAGTCGAAACAACCTCTAAGTAATGGACATCTTGGCCCAATCATTCTAAAAATACAAAAATGAAGGATTTGAATGTTTCGATGCCCTCTCTCATGCTTCCATATCCATTGGAAAGGTCATATAGAAAAATATATACTTATGAGAAAAATAGTAGCCCAAACATAATGCATGTGAAGACAAAATGTTTCCTTGACACTTTCTCTTATTACACATTCAATTAGGACAAAACCACCAATTTTTATTAGTTGGTGGTTATGAAACTATCATGGTAGAACTTGTGAAACTATCACTTTACAATATTTATTCTTCAAAATTTGGAAGCCATAACATTGGCATATGAGATTGAAACTAATTGCATTTTAAAAAAGTGTATACTTTTCCAAGAGGAATCAAAATATGTAATAATCTTAAAAAAAATTAGCCACCAAAATATTATTTTCCCTACAACACAACTTCATTTATGAAGTCGATTGCAGTTAAATACTAATAATTGAATCATAGTTGTCTCTACCAAAGCTTGGTTTGAGATATGCAATTTCATCCTAAACCTTCTTTAACATCTATGACCTTTGATTATATGTTTGTGGAACTTATTTGGAATAAAAAAAAGTTGATCTTGTATGCAAGGGATAGTGTGCATGGTCTATCCAAAAGATAAAACTGTGAGATACTAACATCTAGATCACAAAAAAAAAGAAAATAAATTAAAAAATTATATATAATATAGATTACATTTTGATACAAAATACAAGTTCAAATTCAATTAACATGCTAATTTTTTTAATCAAAATCATATCTAATAAATAAATATCTTTTCATCCCTCCAAATTAAATGTATATTTAAATTATATTGAATGAAAGAAGGTTTAATCATTTTGAAATAATGGCCGTCCAAGTAAATCTTACTTTAAAATTAAGAAAGGACACCAAAAGGCCATATTATGGCTTTAAAAATCGGACGTGAGAATAGATAAAGCCACTAACTTGGTAACTCAGTTATAAATATTTTAAATTGCTATTCAAAGTGATGATAAATTTATAAATACTTTTTATATATATGGATAAAAAATCTATAAAAACTTAGTAAGCATGGACATTGAATATTAAAGAAATACGTCTTTCACGTCTCCACTAAAGCAAATAATTTTCTTAAATAATTATGAATATTTAATGTAGAGGAATAGTAATATGTCTTTTTATGTATACATTATATTTTCAGTTGAGGAGAGTTATATAGTTTAATTTTGAATTAATAATCGAAGGCTTAATTTAATTGGTTGAGTATAATTGGTGAGGATGATGGTATATTTCTTATTTTTTTCATTCAATAAGATTTAAATTCTTCAAAAGTAATAATAGGGATGAAGGTACCAAAAAAAATAAATAATAAGGATGAAGGTGTTTTTATTCTAAATAGCTTTGATGGAATGAATACCCATAGTCTTTAACTCTTAATCGAAGAGGTACCCATTTAGATTTTTTCTCTCGATACCAAATGGATTGCAAAAACAATTTGAGTTTGATATAAAATCTTCCAAAAAAATAAATTAATTAATTAAATTAATATTAAAAAGTGCATGTGTGATAATTAGTATGATATGTGATTTTTTTGGGCTGCAACGAGATGTAATAGGGTATAGTTGGCAGTTTGTGGGGTGGAAGGAGGGATTGCAATGCTTACCTTCAGACCCCGATTTTGGGTGTTTGCATCTATGTACATGATTTTGATTATCAATCTATTCCATGCAACTTAGGTTGCGTTTTATGGATCAAAAAAAAAATGTATGTGTGATGAAATAGTAAATTGTTGAGTATGGGCACAGATTATTGTGTTTATCTTTTGTAGAAAATTATAAGGAATATTGAACTTTTTATGGATTAGGTAGGACTCAAATCTACCTGACTTCTCATTATTGTGGGGTATTCTACTACTAAACTACTAATTCAATTTGTGATTGAAACGTTCATACTTTGTGTGTTCATTTTTTCAAGATATTGCTTTGAGCAGTGTAGATGGTTATGACTCCTAACTTGACTTTGATACCATATTGTACTCAGTATTATCAACTAGCACTCAAACCTAGAACCTCCCATTTATTACTAGAATGTTCTACCACCAAAATATTGACTTACTTTGTAACTAATTCTTTTAAAATTGAAATTAACCCATTTCTAAAAATTAAAAAAATTATTATTATTATATCCCTATTAGTTTAGTCAATATAAAAAAATATATCAAAATAGAAGAGAAACTAAAGTAAATTCATTGTAACACGAAAGCCCAAGAGAATTTCAAATTGTTAATCATGATTTGTCTTTTGAGTATAATGGGACATTTGAATAGAAATTAAAAGCATGAAAGAAAAAAAGTCATGTAATTATTTTAAATTGACTTAAAAGTAACATCTTTTTGATTTAAACAAGTTTACACTCTCGGGGATCCATAAGTTTAGTTTATTTCCAAATAAATATGACTTGAAAGCAATTTTTTTAATATAACTTTTTAGTGTAGGAAAGTGTAAATTTTAATACTTTAAATGATATTTTTGTTATATAATTCTAATACATAATTTAATTATTTTTATGTGTTCTTTAATATTAAATTTGATTTATCATTTAAGTATGTTATTTTGTTATGTTTAGAATTTTTTCATTTAGTTTCTAACAATTTATTTATTTTAGATATGATTAAAATTATATTTTTGTTTTTTGGTTAAGATCATTAGCACAATCTTATTTTCTCATTTAAATTTTGAATTTTCATATTTTATGCTTGATGTTCTTAGGATCTAACCACTATCTATTAGCATGAATGCCAAAAATTCAAATGTATGTGTTTACGGTTAGTTATATAAATACATTTTCATATGTAATTTGAACATAATAACACTTCACGAAATCATAACTCATTGAATGTTTTTTGATTTAATTATGTAATAATTTTACCATCAACATTTCAGATCATAGTCTATGATTCATATCAATTAGAGTGTAGAAATCAAGGAAAGAGAATGTGAAATTGTAAATTATAGACCACAACTAACTACATTTCTAATCCTATTCACTCTTCGATCTACTTTACCAAAGCACTCATCAGTATTCATGCATGCTAAAGTGGGGGCAAAATGTATAGGAGTGAATTTGCAACCCTTGCACAAATTCCCCTTTTGTACATCCTTACCTTAGAAAACCAAATCCGAAGGCGAAATTCCACATCAACAGGCTACCTTCCTTCCACTTGGCATCTGTTTGTCATGTTGGTAGAATAATATTTGTCGGGGATGCCTGCACGACGCGCTTATGTACCTAACGGATTCATGTGTCTGAAGTTGGCAAAGGTGTTACACTTCCTATTGAGAATGATTTGTAAAATCCCTCTTCGACCAACCAACCCCGAAAATGACAGATTCTTCCCTCTTCTCCTTCAAATTCATTCATTCTTCATTCAAATCATCTTTTTCCATCTCTTTTGGGCATTATCAAGCATTCTCAACCTTCACTTCACTCTCAACAACACTCCAACACTCCATTACAACAGTAACAACACTCCATCAACTTCGTAAAGCAAGTGTGAAGCAAGCCATTATAGTGTGGGATTGAGGTTTTGCGAAACCTCCCTTCATCGCAGTTGAGGCTGTGGTGATTGTTCAAGTCCTCTTTTCTCCTCCATTGGCTAGTGAGATCTTGGTGGAGGTGGTAACGTTTCGCTCCTTTCCTTTGCAATTTGGTAGAGTAGCTCTTTATTGTTTTGTAGTGTTATTTGCATTCCTTCCTTCTTTACTTCTTTATCATACATTTCTCTATCGTTGCTATTTGGCTGTTCATGGAGGTGGAAACACCAAAACGAGGGTCTGACAAAGTAGGCCCCTATATAGCCCCAACAAATTTCCCTTCTTTCTTGTGTGTAGGAGAACGTGCTTTTTGGAGCTAGCTGACGAATTGGCATCTCGGTGAGATCCTCTTTGTTGTCTTAGCTCTCATATATTTACTTTATCATATCCGTTTGTATCTTTCCTACTTTGTCATTCTATTTTGTCATCCCTTTAGAAGTCACTAGCTAGGCCGTCAGCTTGTTTTTTGATGATTCGTATGGTATTTTCGATCCTCTGGTCATACAGATGCCAACACACCTGAGAGACGTCGATGCGCCGCACTGTCATCCTGAAACCACTCTTTCATCGTCGGGCAGAGAGCTACATGAGGTACAATATTGAATCTAAAAACTAGTCGCCTAGTCCCAATCCTAATTTTGGGTCTGCAGAGTGATCAAAGGACATTATAGTCCTCATCATTCTCGTCCCTCGTTTCAAACACCCCTTTAGAGTGAGGTAAGTTAGGGTAGCTTTCTGCTCTTGGCTCTTCGTGACCTGGGGCCTTGACATGGTTGGTCCCCCTCTCTTACAACATCTAATTGATTTGATTGAAAATGATCAAGGGTGTGTGTGCAATGAAACAAAAGATGCATGATATACTATCACATCACTAATTCTAACTCTTACAAATCAAATAATGATACAAACTGTTACAACAAAAAATTCATACATGTAAAGATTGAGTGTAATTGATGAACAAACTAACCATGCATCTAATTGAGTTGATTGCAAATGAACAAGGGTATTTGTGCAATGAAACAAAAAATGCATGTTATACTATCACATCCCCAATTCTAATTGAAACAAATCAAACAATGATACAACCTCAAACAACAAATTCATACATGTAAGATTAAGAGTAATTGAATAGTAATAATTGGGGCAATTTTTTGATACAACATCATAATTTTTAAGAATAACTTGAAACAACCAACTGATACAACATTAAGATGTGTTATATATAGCTTCAACTAATACCTTGATATGAATTCAAACAAATTTGTCACACTTGTGAAAGTAATTGAATATAAATTAAATTATACATCAAATTCATATAAATGTAAATGAACAAGGCTAAATGAAACATCAATTTCTATATATCTGTCATATGTAATTGTAAATCTGCAACTTGCATATATATAATGACAGTATTGGAACATTATCATACACTCCATAGTTGAGAGTGCCATGCACCTATCTTTTGGCCAAAGTATGTATGTATGTATGATTGGTTTCCACAAATACATACATTCATCATACTAAAGTAATGTATGTATGTTACATATAAATGCCTTAAGTATGGCTACTTGGATGACCTTCATACATACATATATATGAACTGCACTATGTATTATTGTATGTATGTATATACATACATATGGCAGTTCATATCTATGTATGTATGTGTATATTAATTGACATATGTATGTATGTGTGTATATGATACATACATAATATTATAATGTTTATTATAATATTAAGTTATTAAATATTATATTAATATATGTTAATAATAATATTAGGTAGCAAGGGCGTTGCTACTTGGTGGAAGGATGCTCTATCGGACCATCTCATGGTGGGCACTCCCCCTTCGGATGGTCCCTCGAGGGAGGACAACCCTTCCTTGACTGATTCATCCAAAGAGACTGTGTCTCCCAGGATCCTCCTACGGCTATCCCTTCCATGGAACCATTGATGCCTCGAACCGCTATCGTTGTTTAGGCAGAGCCTGCTTGTCCCTCGATGAATGCCTTTGCTAGTCCTTCAAATGCTCCTGACTCCTCTTCTCGTTTTCGGCTCCCTCGTTGTGTGGTGGCTCTTTGCTCATGGTGGTTGTTGAGGATCTACTCATCTTGCCTCGCTCGGTGGACTTCGATTCTGACCCTTCCTGGTCTGTTGTGCAAAGAAAAAAGAAGGGACTCCCCAAATCATGGCCTAGGGTTTTGGGAGTCAAATTAGTCCCCTCAAATTCTAGGGTTGTCTAGTCCTCATTTTTCATTCGACATGTTGTCTATCAGCCATTCATGTCCTGGTTCTATTCTATGTGTGGCCTATATTGGCCTATTTTGTTAGGCCCTAGTGGCTCCTATTTGTAAAGGGATCGACTCCCTTTTGAGCTAGCTTCTTTTCTAGTTCATGCCTGTTTTGAACTAGCTTATTTTTGGCCTTGAGGGCTCTTTGTGTAAAGGGTACAACACCTTGTAAATGTTGCTTGCTTGATAAAAAAATGTTATATCAATTAAAAAACTAAAATGATTACTAAATTCAGATAAGTTAAATGATTACAAAATTGACTACCAAAATCCTATAAATGGATATGAAATATTCACAAAAACTCGACCATTCAGGTAGAGACGATGGACAAGGATGAGTGGACGGATGATGGGGGTTGGGGATTGTTGAGCGAGGGGTTCACGACAATGGTGGAAACAGTCAACGGAAACATTGGTGCATGAAACCCTTAACAGTCGAGCTGTAGAAACCCATGAATGGTATGTATATGTATACACACAGTTGGCCAAAAATATAGGTGCATGAAACACTCAACAAACAATATATACACACAATATGTATATGTAAATGACCGACTGTGTGTGTGTATTTTTTTGTATATATACACAGTCGGCCATATTTTACTTGCAAGAAACTCTTAATAGTGAAGAGTATAATAACTTCAAATATTGCCACTATACATATACAAATTTCAAAGGTAGAAAACGAAAAGAAAGGGCTATATTATGGCGGATTGTGTGTATATGTGCGTATACACAAATATATATGCATATATACATACACACATATATCTATATATCTGTGTATACACACATATACACATAGTTGACCATAATATAGGTGCATTATTGCTGCAAAATTATATTTGTTTGCCATTCATGTGTGTATATATATGTATACAAGTATGTATATGTATATATGCAGATATATATTTGTATACATATATATACATAGAAGCGACCATGATAAAACTACAACAAAGCTTCATTAGACGAGAAAATCATTACTTGTGCACAAAAGCTATTTAAACAAAAAATATTGCAAGAAAAAACCAGAAAAATCTTGCAATGCATAGTTACTGCCTGAGTGAGGTTGGAACACAACCTCACCTATGTAGCCAAAAGTTAAATGGTTTCCTTATAGTGAATGTGGTGTTGATAAACACAAGAAGCTCGAGAAATGCATCACCAGTATTTTCCCATGGCCTCACCACCGTCGGCGTCCATCCTAACTAGAGTTGGTTATCAATGTAATCGCTCAAAGTGAATAATGTTTTCATGAATGAATGTTTCATGAACCTAAAGCAAGACCAAGCGAATGGTGTGCATGCCGAGGTGGTAGGCATTAAGACCGACGGTGGAGGAATGTCTGACAATTAATGCACATTTACTAGGAGTGTAATGAGCCAGGCGTGGCCCCAACCCACCATCGATGATACAAATGTCCATTATCAATCGATGACACAATTTAAGGCATTTTTGGTAATTTTTGAAAAATGCCCCGAAAACATCAAAAAACGTGCTCGAATTTTCCCCAAAAAAATGGGGGGGTGCCGACTCGACGATCAAGGGATGTGGCAAATTTTTTTTTGTCCGACACGAACATTATTGATGTGGACCCCTCACTCAAGCCAAAAAGCAAGCTACTTTAAGAAAGTGGGCCAACCATTCCCTCCATGTGCTTGCCATGTTGATCACGTGAATTTAAAAAAAAAATACCCCACCAATGAAAGATACTTAAGAGAATTAATTAAGCTTAATTAAAAATACAAATTATAACAATTATTTGTTGATCAAATGTTAGCTTTTGTTAACTAATAGTAAATTCTTTTATTTTTTAAAACTTATAGAGTATAATAAAAAATATGTTGTGTTTTGTAAATACTTATAAAATAGAAAATGAAAAAACAAATCTATATCAATTCAAAATTGATGAAGTAGTTAGGAGGTTGTTCATTGATTGATAAAAGGCTTTGGTTCACAAAGAACCCACCAAAGATCAATTCTTGACATGTACAAGAGTTGATAGCATAAGAGATGAGATTGAATTAGAGTCCCAACCAAATATGATGAAATGAATACTTCTTAGTTCTTGGCTCTAAGTCACCATAAGTAATGAGACAAGATTTGAGTTCAAAACAAATTTCGCAGAATGGATACCCCTCAATCCTTAACTCAAAGTCACCATAAATGATGAGACAAAGTTCATCAAATTCTAGACAAATTTAATAGAATGGATATCCCTCAATCTTTAACTCAAATTATTAAGATGTATAGACATGAAAAATATTATTAATGAAAAACAAAATCCATATAATATTTAAAAATATTTTCAAACTTTTGAGTCAATGATCATCTGCATGAAAAAAACCCATAAATTCCAATGGAATTTTATTATGTATTTTTTCATTTCCACAGATTGTGATCATTTTCTGAAATGTTTTTCACTTGAGGGAATTGAAGATAGCAAATCAAGTACTCAAAACTCAGCAACTTACCATTACACCGTGAGCCCATGTGCACCAGGATGTGTGGTTAATTAGGTGGCTATTGCTAAAGTTTTTCATCCAAAGAAGTCTATCTATATAATCATATCTATATTTTTTACTTGAAAAGAACTTCCTATAATATAGTTGTAGCTTAATGGAGAAATTAGCTGCGAGAAACATCTATTACCATTAATTATATCAGTTGTTACGTCGAGAGATGTTTTATAATGGCATTTGGTGTGTTCAGAAAAACTCTACCTTAAATCAAGGAGAATTCTTCAAATCATCACCCTTCATTTATTTTTTGTGTAAATTTTGATATTAATAATAAAATAAAAAAATAATAACAACCAAAAAAACCATTATAAAATAATAACTACTTAAAAAAAACTTCCAACAAAGACGTGAATAAAGGCTAAAATAAAGACATTTTAAATGGCAAAAAAGCCATAGTGTTGAGGTAATTTAAATTCCATAAGTTATGTGTCTTGTTATGGCCACTAATTTTTCATGCTCGAAAAAGCAAGGTAATAAAGTAAATTAAAATTTATTAAATGCCAACACTTCGTGGGCATGAGTGCCTCCATTGAAGGCTTAAATGTAGGCACATTTTTATGGCATTGAAACCATAATTAAAGCCACCATAGTGGCACCACTTCAAACATCTTTTACAAGCCAGTAAGTGGCAGTTTAAACCATTAATGAAAGGCATTTATTTTTGCCACTGATAACCATAACAAAGAGGCATATTAGGAATTACTTGTCGAGCCTAAGTGGTGATTTAAACAGTTTTTAAATGCAATTTAAAACGGCTACGAGTAAATCATATGGTATGGCATAGTAACTATTGTTTGAGCCTTACTGCATGGTCTCATGAGGGGCTTGGGCTTCTATTTCCATGGAGCAGGCGGTCCCATGGGAAAAAAAAATTGTGCTGCAGGATTAATTGGAATCTTTTCCAGAAAAATAGGAGCCCCTACAGTATAGGAATGAATATTTCAGCTGGTGAAATTGGGGCGGGGCTAGAAATTGCCCCTACAACTTAGGAGTTTTTTATGCCACTTGTCTCTCATCTAAAATTTTCAGTTCTTTTTAGAAAATAAAAATGAGAGAATTTTTATTTATTTATTATTTTTTATCAAAGCACTATAGTTCATTCCTTAAATTTTGGAGTTTAAAATTTTAAGCAGAATTGCAAGATTAAATCCATGGGACCAAGAACTTTAAAATATTCCTAAAAAAGCTAAGCAACATATGCTGAGATTTTTAAGGAAACCCCCCTCCATGGGACCATACCCTTAGTATGGAGGCATCAATTACCATTTTTAGCATGCAAGCGACACCAAACATTGCTGAAGTTGTTGGTAATTAAAACCAACACACTTACTGGTTAAGTCATGGGGCATTAAACAAGGAAAAAGCATCATTTGGTTCATTCTTTCTTTCTTAGTTTTCAAGGGCAAGGATGAGTTTTTGGAGAGGAAGAAAGACATCATTTTAGCTTTTTTGGAGAGGGCAGTGACATGAAATAGCAATTTGAAATTAGTTTTCATTGATTGTTTTGGGAATTATCTGGGAGTAAAGAAAAGTAGCCACGAGATAAATGTTCTCTTTATATAATTCTCTTTTTGCTTTGATTCTTTTTTGAGTTTGGTTCAAGAAAGAGGACGAGCAACGCCTTGGGGGAGAAACTCATTTGCCATCCCTCAAACTAGTTTTTTCGGCTACCATTTGCAGCCAATGTTTTTCCACAGGAAAAACTTTTTTTCCATTGTTTTTGCTTTTCAAAGGGATTTGTTCATCGTTTGTCAACATTTATGGGCTTGGGCTTTGGCTTTGGGAGTGCAAATTACATGGAGACTAAAGACACCGAGAACAAAGATGCTGACATTGGGAACTTTGGAGGTGCTCCTGGTCAGTGCATATGGATTACATGATTGGAATATATTACATCTTTTGATTTTTGGTTATAATTAGCCGATAGGCTTCTTATTGTGGACTTGTCAATCCACAAGAGCCCGACATACCTATCTCACGCCTGCAAAACCATTTACTCATACTGGTAAACCATGTTCAGATATCCACCTCCAACAGTCATAAAGTCATTCATTTATGGACCAACTGTTCAATCGATGAATGGATCAATGCACCCTGGCTTTTGCTTATCATCATGCCCTCATTGAATGCAATACACTCCAAACACTCCACCGTCCAATCTCAATTGTCATGTCCAATGAATTGAATCTGTTGTGAATTTGATCGCCAAAATTTAATATTAAGATTTTTTCCTTTTGTTCTAAGTGCAATTACTATAGTTAGTGAATGCATTTATCATGTATACCACCACCTGTAGTCCTTATAAATAAGGATACAACTACAAAGAAAAATATGGACCAAATGTTGCACATCTCAGAGGATGAAACTACACAAAAAACTCAAAAACAATTGCTGCACGTCTTAGATTTAACACACTTGAGAACAAAGGTAATAATGCATTTTCAACTTTTATAACTTGATTTTTTCAGCACATTTTCAACTTCTTATTCCTATGGAAAAAAAACAACATTGCCAGTTCTTATATGACAATTTGGAACTGACATTAGACGCCTTTTGTTGTAGTGCCACAATTGCTATTATACTGTTTATCTTGAGGACAATAAAATTCAAACCTCAATGCACAGAGCGATGAAATTGGAATACACACATGCTTTATAAACTACAAAGTAGAAAAGCAAATTAGATCTTCAGGTGCCTCGTCATCCTCATCAAGGAGGTAAGTAAGAAAATTTTGCCACTCATCATTTTGATAGTAAGCCACATGAAAGTAAACTTGAGGCAAACTTTTGAGTAGATAGTAAGCTACAGGAGTAAATTCCCTAACGTGCAAGGATTTGAGATACTTGATAGCTATGATATTACCTAAGATGACCAACTGCAGGAAAAACTCTACCTCCAAGTATTCCAATTTGAGAGGAAATTTAGGAAAATTTTACTCTTTTATCTGTACTTTCTCATGACGCTCTTCTCCATCTTCGTTGTGCTTCAACTCTGCTACTCCCTCATTCACACACATAGATAACATAAACTGTAGGCAAATAAAAGCTAAAAGCCTAAGAACCCATTTGTTGTATTGAAGTATCAATGTTTTGGTGAAATGGGCGGGCTTAAATTGAAAGCCCAGAAACATCTACTGTGATTATAACCGAGTCAGGGAGCCACGTGGAATGTTCTACATTTCAAAATATCTAGAATGATCTACATTTTTCAACCGACTTATATCATATCAATTTACTGACAAACACATAAAAGGAAGTTTGTGAATCTAATATGTTGTAACATACAAATTATTTCTATTCCATGGAAACATTTTAAGATTTTCTTTAATGATAGGTGAAAATATATTTGACTTCATCGAATTTGAAAAAAAATTGCATTTATATTCCTCACCCTGTGTCCACTGCCTTTCGAAAGGCTCTGGGAAGAATTCTTCAAGGGTACATTTATGCTTCTCCTCCTCTTTGTTCCTTTCTCACGGTGATGCTCTCATTTAGCACTAGCGATTGTTATGCGGTGTGCAGCGTCAAAATTTTTGATCCAATCGTAAATAAGATTCATGATTTCAATGCTCACCAAGCTTATTAAAGTACCTTATGCTTGAGAGGGTCCTATCTTTTGATTAGAATGTAATGGGACAGTATGACATATGAAACATAATTCATAGAAATTGACTCAGTAATATGATTACTACAATTTAGTATTTTAATGTAAATCTCTTATTCCTATTTAGAACAAAAAAGGAGATTTCATGGAGCATTTACTTTTAAATTGGATTTTTCCTTCATTTTCCAGCTTTAGGGGTTTAAATGTCTGTCTTGTTTGCCACAAATGTAGTGGCTTTTATTTGGTTGTCATTTCTTATTGTAGAATTTTAACTGAATTAGCTCATTTTTTTTTAATGTTTTGGGTGGGATGTAATCATAAATTATACATGATTAAATTTAAACATTAATACTTGTAACCAATTTTATGTTTTAACATTTTAAGGATAATCAATTTCTACTAAACATTTAAAGTTTTAGTTCAAATTAGGTTGCTGTCAAGGATAAAATTTAAAAAGAATGTCGTGTCCCACCTTTTTTTTTGTGTTACAAAGATATGAAGAAGGGACAAAACTTTAAAAACTGCAAAATTGTAGGTATGAACATAAATCTTTTTTAGCAGCTTCTTAATATTGTGAAGAATGCATTTTAATCTTTTAAAAGTATTGGCTTTTCTTACTGAATATTTGTTAAATGAGTCTTTCTTAATGTCTCTATGATAAAATATTTGAACAGGAATTTTAGAAATCAGTTTCCAAAATACACTCTAAATTTCAAAAATGACTCAAATCTATAACTTCTCAGTAATTCCG
The DNA here is from genome assembly GCA_007258455.2 of Sequoia sempervirens. Taxonomy (NCBI): domain Eukaryota; kingdom Viridiplantae; phylum Streptophyta; class Pinopsida; order Cupressales; family Cupressaceae; genus Sequoia; species Sequoia sempervirens. The sequence continues at coordinate 100,232 of VDFB02267778.1, forward strand.
CCAACAAACTGTATAAACTTGAGGTGACAAGTCATTCAATCATTTTTCTTGTAATTGTATTTAAAAACTTTAATCACCATCACAACTACTCCAAAGTCAATATTTACCAACAATTTTAAAGCTAAATAAAACTCTTTCTAAATTATTTATTAATTTTCTTATTTGTTTCCTTTTTTAATGGTAATTTGTCACTTTGAACTTCATCTTTTGAAATAATCATTTTATTTTTTGGCATTTTATATAGTTTTTACAAATTGTTTAATGCTTGAATCTATTAGTTAAATGTCATTCCAAACAAATTCATCACTTAAAAATAGAAAATTCAATTATTACTTATTTTTAAAGTGGGAAGGCGTCTTACAATGGCATTTGGTGTGTTCAGAAAAACTCCACCTTAAATTAAGGAGAATTCTTCACATCATGACCCTTCATGTTTTTTTAATGTAAATCTTGATATTAATAATAAAAATAATAATAATAACTAAAAAAAATCGGTTATAAAATAGTAACTACCAATCTGTTAAATATTTATTGATTCATTATTAACTCATTAGCATTGTAGGAGAAAGGTTCGGAAACTGTTTTTGCATAACCGTTTTAATGCGAATGCATAGTTCGCCACTGAAACCAACCAATTCATTTTTCTACTGCACGGGCAATCAGAGGCCTTGATTTGCGTCTGCTTGCATATTGAAACCATGATGGAGGTACATTTTTTTAAACACTCCATTCTTCTCTTATTCAATCTAGGCACGTTACTTTCTATTGTGTTATGCTTGATTGACAGGTTCTCTTGCGTTGTCTTTTCATTCGGGTCAAGCTTAGCTTGGATGAGATGTTCAATCTGGTGCGCAGTGTAGGAGAAGAATGCATTCAAGAAAGTGAGTTGTTGGCCCTCTTGGAGAAAACAAAGGAGCCCATCTGCTATGCTGGCTTTGAACCCTATGGCCGGGTGCATATTGCTCAGGTATGTTTTTCCATATATTATTTCTTTGTGGGTTTTGGGTTGTGTTTTAATTTTCTTTCATTGGTGATGGGATTTGAACTGTTGACCATGTAGTAGCATTTCCACCAATAGATAAATGCTAGAGAATACAGTGTTTGTGAGATGATTTTTAAAAAAAGTTATGCTATTTCATTTTCTTGTATTTCCTAAATGGAACAGACTGAGAGACGACCCTTTTTTTTATATTATTTAGAAATAGGAGTTTCTATAATTATTTCCATACGCTCTTCTCACTAGGACTCCACTGTGGATGCCAATTGGAAAGAGTTCTTTTGCTACAATTCATCACAACAATAAACTGATTAAGACGTATTCAATCCTTTTGATCACTCCAATAGACAATTTGATATGTTGCAGATTGTCTTGGAAACTTTCAAGATGCAATTGACAGGTATAAAGTTGAATTCTAA
>VDFB02267779.1:0-59981 GCA_007258455.2 Sequoia sempervirens
CACCATCCTTTTACAAGCCTACATAAATCAAAGTCTCATAGACACATAAGTTATAATTTGAAAGGAGGATTATTTGAAACCAATAGAAGAGTGGAGTAGAATAAGATTACCCAATGATTAGATCCTTTCTATCCCAAAATCTTAGAGAATGAATTCCAATTTTTTCCAACCCAAAATTTAGAAACCAAGAATCTATCAAGCCTTTCTGAGATAGATTTTGTTACACACCTTCAATTATTCCAAGTGAAAACTCCATTTCTTGGCATCACATATACCATATTGAAAGAGGAAATAATATCCCTCAATAAGGAAAAAGGTCCAAGATGCTCAGAAACCCCCTCCCCCTTTTATCATCTAGGATAGCAATGACATTAAAGTCATCTATTAAAATTTAGGGAAAATAGGGAGCAAGAGAGTGAACAAATCTAATATGAGACCAGAGAAAAATATTAATTGAAAAACCATTGGGAGCATATGTAATAGTGAGAAAGATAGAATCTCCAGATTCAAAGCATGAGACCACCATAGATATTGAGTTTCTACTTCCAACCCACTAAAACAGAATAATTCTTTAAGGATCCAAAAAATAAGCCAATCCTCCATAGTTTCCTTGAGCTCCAATACATAAACACCAGCCTCCCCTCCAAATATTTGGAGATATACTTATCACGTCTTCAATTGATAACTTTGTTTCTTGTATAAAGACAGTAATTGGTTTATGTTCTTGGATCATATCTTAAGTACCCTTTTGTCAAGGGATGTTATTCATACCCCTTACATTCCAAAAAATCACCTTCATTTTGGGGGATTAGAAAAATGAGTATCTAATGTCTTGATGCCACCATATTCCACCAACAATTCCCTTATTGGCTTGACTTTTTCTTGATCTTTTCTTTTTTCCTACATTTAACACCTTATATGCACCTTCCTTCTTAATGTTCTTTTGTTGGTCATAATATAGGAGGAGCCTTATTTTTAGCATCTTCATTTGCCCCTAGTTCTTGCACGAGATCTGATAAAAACTCAACAAGTCATTTGACTCTAATTGTTTTTCTATCATAGGAGTTAAACTACTAGTTTTGCATGTGTCTCTAGATCCTCCTACATCTTGTTATTTGCCTCTAAATGACTGGAAATATGAAGTTTCCCCTCTTTAAATGAATCTTGCATTATTAAAGAAGGAATTATCATATGATTAGTACTTGATTCTTGGATATGCATATCCTAGCTAGCTATGTTAACCTACTCCACTGTGTCCAATTCCTCAAAGTTTTCTAGAGAATCAAATATATTACTAGAGGATCCTTTAGAAAAAAATTATGTTGGTGGTTAGCATACCTCATATTTTAGCATGATTTCATAGGAATGAATCCATTTGAATCCGGCATATTAGAATGAATCGATACCTTTCATTTTTGTTTCATATTATATGCTTGCATCTTAGAGGCAGGTGAGAAGATTGAGGGCCCAATTTTATGCAATCTTTATGTAGATGTTGATATTTGTGAAATGCATGATAACAAAAGGCTTTGAAGAGCTTCATAATCAATCTATTGAATCTAGTTTAGACCACCCAATCTGATCTCCAAGGATTCTAGAAGTGGGTTGTTCGGGTTAATTTCAACACAAAGATGAGAAAAAGTAGCAAACTTCTTGTCAAGGGTTTGGTGAGAAAGACCCACAATCACTAGTAGCAATTATAGAATATCAATCCATCAAAACTCCATTGATAATTGAGGGAGAAAAACCCAAAAAAGAATCTTAGATGGTATCTCCTTTATAAGATCAAACCTTGCATGCCATGATTTGATGAATAACCCCAATTGATTGTGAAAATAAGGGTCACCTTCAAAAATCCTATTTTGGTTTGTCATTCGAGAGAAAACCACTAAAAAATAACAATTAGTAGCCATAATAATTTCTAAGTCACCCTTCATGTTCTAGTTCTTCCTAACCTAGTTCTCTAAAAAAGTCATATAAATTCAAAGCCCCATGACGTTGAAAATAAGAGCATGCTCTGAAAAATACAAAGCATCATTAGTGATGGTTTTTAGATTAATAATAAAAATGGGGTGGTCTTTTCTTTTCTCCAACCAATTGTTGGGTTTTGGACGAGACCTTGCATATTGAACAACATTGGATTCCTAAGTTTCTCACAATAAAAAAATGACAACATTTGCATGAATTGATGATGAGGTTTCAACACCATTAACCACCTCCTTAAAAGACAAAAAATGGGCCCCCCCTAGACCTCCAAAAGATGTCATATTGACAACCATAAGGAAGGGAAAAAACAATGAAAAAAGAAAACTAGAAAAATAATAGGGCAATCAACACCCTTAATCACTAGATCCACACGTCATGATATGGTGTTTATCTATCTACCAACTCCTACACACTTGTTACAATCGTTTATAAGGTAAAATAATTGTCGAAGAGTCCTACAACCTTATGCCACCCTAGGACACACCAAAACTTGTAGAAGACCCTTCACTTGCTCCATCCATTCACTTCACTTCACAACCTCGACTTAAGGTGGGGAAAATAAAATCTAAAGGTTCATGCATCAATGCTGAAAGTTGGGGTTTGTCAAGGATAATATAATTTTCCAACTTTTAAACAAAAAACATGCCACTTGTATTTTGGTCATAGTATAAGTCTAACCTAATAAAAATATGTTAAAAAATGCAAAGGATACAATATTTCACCATTACAAAATATCTATTCAAAACAAATATAACATATATTCTAAATATATTTATGTAAATGAAAGATTAAAGCATCTCATAAGGCTAGCCACTTTACTAGTGCAATTCTTTTTTTACTATTGATATGGTGAATGATCTAATGGTCTAATAATTTTTTCTCACAATAGATAAAAAAAACATAGCCCATTTTCTTAAATGTTTTATATAATTTTTAATTTTGATCACTTTTTATGGTGTATAAGTTAATAAACAACAAAATCAAAACTATCTCATAAAAAATCTTATTCATCTCTAATTATTCCATTTCAAGGCCTAAATTTGATAGTCATATGACCATATTTATACATTTTTTAGATCCTAAAATACAATCAAAATTTAGAAAAAAAAATCATATGAAAGGGAAAATTTTGAAGAGACCATCCTAAATAATATGTGTGTGTCCATGCCTAATAAGGGACAAGAATCAATAGATGATTTGGCTAATATGTGGTCAACATCTCAAGATAGATAGCTTGTTTCATATTAGAGGTGGCTAAAACCTAATTCTCCTTTGCACACATCTCTAGTTGGTTAGGTATTCTGTGAAAGCAAAACTTAAGGCCCCAACATGTTAAACCTTAATAGCCATTCATTATAATCACTTTCGTTGCATGTGTAAAATGGTTAGAGGATGATCGAAGGTTGCCAAATTGAGTAACAAGATTGCAATTTCAAACATTCTACTAGTACATATTTATATAAGATGGTCCCTCCTATTGGTAAAAGCTTAATGTAGTGAAAATACAAAGGGGAAGGAATGAGTAAGAGATGAAGTGGGGACGATAATTAGGAATCAAACATGAAGAGGCAGGAATGACATTTGCAAAGTGAAAGAGATCTTTCTTGAATATATGGAAAGGGAGATCTCCAATTGGGACCTATGTGTTTGGTTACATTGAATGTGGGGTATTGCAAAGGACATGGATGAAATGTCACATGTCAAGTTCAAAGAAGCCATGGAGTCACCACTCCTAGACCTAACACATGGGTCTTAGGATAGTCCATTGATTGTAAGAACATGTTCGACATTGCACAAATGCTTAGTTGTGTACCAATGATGTTTGTTGTAGTCATTGCCTTCATGTTTCACAAAAAACATTATGGGAGTCAACAACCAAAACAAGGAATTTCACAATGGTTATATGGATCACTTCCATGGCCTCATGGATGGATTGGAAAATTACATAAGCAATTAAAGGAAATTATAATTGTTCTATATAGAAACCACTTGAGGGAAAGATAAATGTTGCAATTCAATATTTGAAAAGTGTGTGGAAATGAAGCCCCACGATGTGTAAGCAATGTGTTGATCATTGGGGCCATGTAACTTTCCATCGACGGTCATGACTATATCTTATTAGTTCTATCTTATTGTATGCATGTTTATGAAACAAGGTATAGTTATTGATGCCTCCAAACTCCTGTAACTGCGAGTTCATAGTCTGCTTTGGCACCGACGTCTATTTTACCCTTTTCTCCACAACTTTTAGCTGTAAATTAAGCAGAATACTCCATAAATTTCTGATCGTTTGATGAAGAGTATTTTGAGTATGAAAAGTTCCTTCTACGCCATGCTGAACCAAGAAAAAGGGCGAGGTACTAGAGAATACCGTCATTATTGCTTTTTCTCGGCCTTCAGAGGCAGGCGTCGAACTCGTGCGGCCTAGTTAATAGTCCAAGACGACCACCAACATGCTGCAAAGGACCAGACGATTTCATGTTGTGTTGTGACTAATAATATTAGGTAGTGGATTTACACAAGTTTGAAGTATGGAGGGATAAACATTTTGATCTGCATACAATTTTATTATGAATGGTTGTTAATATGGATTTGTTCAGTACAATTTATTATAATGAAATTTTGATTAAGTATATGGGGATGTTGAATGTTTCAATAATATCTATTATGTAATGAGTAGAAATTTATTTATTTATTGTTATTTGGTATAATTACTATCTTATTAGGTTCAACTACTCTAGTTGTTCGAGAACCACAAATCATTTCAAACGGAGTTCAAAATTTTGTGGAATATGTTCTCAAATTTGTTCGGACCTTGGTTAAAACTCAGATTGGAGAAGAAGAATATGGTCCTTGGGTTTCTTTTATAGGAGATTTTTATTTATTTATCTTTGTTTCTAAAAGTATTTTTTTTGGCAATTTTTAATAGGTTGTCATTTACTAATTCTAGTTTGTAGTAGATAATTTCTATTTTTTAACAACATATAGATTTAGCGGGACTATTGATTTTTTAAGGATAAAAATCCTACAAAGTATATTAGTTAATTAGAAAATATTCATTTATGTATTTCTCATATTTTCATTTTAGATCACAACGAAACAAGTAATAATTAATATCTTACTAATTTATTTTGTTTATGAGAAGTGTAATTAATATAATGATTGTTTTTGGAGATTATTTTGAGATGCATTATTATTATAGAGGAGAAAGGTGGATAATTTTAAGTATGTAAGATAGAATTGTGGCGATGATCTTGTTTTTCCATTGACACCATCTTATCTAATTTCTACAATCACGTCTTTTGTAGAAATGGATCCTTGGTACTTACAAAATATGTTCACCTCATGTTATCTAAACCAAGGAAAATAGGGGTAGCACTAAAGAGAATTATTCGGCTTTCTATGCAAGAGTTGAAGTTCAAGACTTCCTTGTATCTTAAGCCTTGATACTAAGTTAGAAATAAAATAAGAGCAACCATAAAGTGAATGATAATGATGATGTGTGATAGAGAGGTCATTATGAACTTGCAAAATTGTTAGAGATAAATGTATAGATGTGTTTTCCTACTTTTGATTTAAAGTGATTACATGATAGAATGATCTGGGGGTGATTCTTTTAAACACATTCCCTACACACAAAATTCAAACCTTTTTAGAGTGCACATCGATATGCAATTTATTTATACAAATGTCAATTATTAAATATAGATAATTTGATATTTGAAAAGGGTGGACAAGATTGTGGCCATGATTTTTTCCAAAGTGGAGAATCATAAATGTAATTTAATCTAGGAAAATGATGTCCTAAGAGATGTGTTTGACGTTTTATAAGCATAATATTAAGGAATAACATAGTGTTTGAATGAGTCTTGGGTTAGTATGTACCAAAAGATCACAAACATTTGCTAGAGATGTAATAAATTTACTAACCCAAAGTGACATAAAGTAAGAGTGGAAAAGTGTTAATACACACACTTTTCTACTATATATATAATAATTGTGACATGTTCTAAATATATTAAGACAAAAAAAATTAAAATAAATGTCAATTATTGAAAAGGAATAAAATAACTCATTTCAAATATATTAAGTTTAGATTAATTAATTAACAATAATCGATAAATCTAACATAGGATGATGAGTAGAGATGGTGAATTAAAATTATAAAAGTATACTTTTTAAAATGACAAAGGATAGTTAGTGTTACTTAGCTCTAGGTGATACAATCATAATTTTTTCCATCATATAATTTGTGCATCTATTCAACATCATCCCATCTCATGTCATGACCTTCCCTTGCATACTCACATGTTAGGAATAATATGCCATTTACCTTGCAATCATATGTATTCTTCACACACATCTCTAACACTCTTGGAAAGTGTCCTTGGATTCCTAGAGTGCTATTGAAAATTATTTTGTAATTTATATTATCTTAGAATATTCATATTAGTTGTTATATGTATTCATGAAAGAGGTAGAGTTGACAGTGGTAATTATGAAGCTATATTGAGTAAGTATCTCAAATTGGACATATCGATTGAGTAGTGGAGCATCTTGAATATTATTGCTAGGTCTCATATGAGTTAGGCCCTAATTTTGAACACCTACCTTGGGATATGTTCCATTATAGAGGAGTTACAAGTAAAAAATATTGTCTATTATTAATGTGGAGGTTACTTTTCCTATTCATGGCTCCTTGGGGGTTATATTTATTTATTATTCTTAGAGGAACCTTTTATTTTAGACATGGGACTTTTCACTTTTTACCATGGTTTGATGGTACATTATTTTGAGAAATTATTTGTGGTATTCCTCTCCCATTTCTCTATAAATCATAGGCATGAGATAATAGTTTTATGTGATTATTTAGAGGTACACAAGTGATGCTAGATATTAGAGTGTTAATATGTGGATGTATCTCTCCTTTGAAGATTAACACATAGTTTTCCTCTTTCTTGTGCATTTTTCTGAAAGGGTTTCTCCACATAAATTATATGTTATCTATGGTTTTCTAATTTATCTCTTAATGCTAATTTTGTAATAACATAATTTTAATCATAAGGTAATCCTTGTTAAATAAATAAATATTAGATTTGTTTACACTTTCAAAATATTTTATTGTAGTAGTTTCACCTTGTTTCTCAATAATTTACATAATGCCAAGATGCATTACATGTGAATGAGTCTATTGGAGTAAAAATTCATGTAGATCTACATGAACATGTGCTACAATATTGTTATGCAACTTAACATGTAAGTTATCCAAGAGTGCATGTAATAGTTCTGTCACACAAGATTATGGTTGCATTCCATTCTAGATTTTTTTGTGCTAGCTTATACAATATCTCACCAATTTCTTGAGCACACCTCTCTATATTACATATAACCTTACACATGGACGTACATACATTCACTTAGTGTGACTATTTCAACACCATAAACATCTAACATATGGCCAATCTCTGTCACATAATCATGTCATCTAAATAGAAACTTATAGGTCTAACACTCGACATCATTGCATTCACATGTATAGTGCATCATATGTGACTAACACCTATCAAAATTTTAACGTAGACCTAGTTGAAGGCTACTTGTATAAAGAATATAGATTGTACACATAGTATAAGTGGTAAATATATAAATTATAATTTGTCTCAAGTCAACCCACATAACCTTTTAGAATGCCTTGTTTAATAGGTTGCACCACATTTTTTATGGAAAATCAAATGAGTTCCCTTATCCCTATTTAATCATGGGAAATTGCATTCCCTACCATGCCTACTTAACCTATAACATAGACCATTGATGAGTAAAATAAAAACCTCATCACACTTCTATGTGTAGAGAATCATTGGCCTAAAATAAATAAAGTAATCTTATCATTTTATTTGGTGTTTATTGATTGTGTAGGTAATATAGGTGTTTTCTCGTTGTCTCCCAATAAAGTGCAATAACTATTTGGCATTGTATTCCTCACTATTTTCTATTTATTTCATATCTAGCATCATATATGTTACCTTAAGAAGCCAACATTCATAGAGTTGTGCAATAGTGCATTTACACATATTGAGTATTGGTTGGGAATATAAGCTTACATGAGCATCATTCACATTCTTGTTAATTTTCATAAAAATGAATTCATCATATCTATGTTTCCAATTAGAGGACCTAAACTAAACTATGTAATGAATAAATATAATATTGTTATTGGTTTATGGTAGAAAATTTGAACCTTGTGATATTCATAGGGTTTCCTATTCTGAATATGTGTCCTAAGAAGGTTTACATATATAATCACAACCCATGAGGAGACTCCTAGCTTGAGAAGCATTTGTTAAAGGGAATCAACATGTTACCATTATGCCTTTATGCTACTTTTTGTGGTGCACCCAATACCAAAGATGACATATGATCCAAATATTTGATATTAAGGCCATCGATACTTATCAATCTCTTTAACTATGTGTAACATATTTTCAAGATGCACATATAATTCAAAATTCACCTATATAAAGATAAGTTTAAATTGATTTGACAATAATAGATCCAACAAAAGTAACACGAGGTATAATTTTACAAGGAATATAGAGGATTTTTATTGAAGGCCAATAAATATAATATATGCAATATTACTTGAGTTCATGTTTTCCAATAATATTATAGATTTATTTTGTAATTGAATGAATGATACCTAGCATGTTACAAGTTCATTTAAGCTTCATTGTAATTTTATTAAAATTCATAGATTTATTTAATATTTGAGTATCATTGCATATTGGGTGTTCGAAGATAGTTTACTATTGAATTCTTGTGTATTTACTTATTATTGCATGGTTAGATAGTCCTTGATTGGCTCAAAAAACTATTGTGAAATCTAACAAGGAGTTTGTTGAGCTTAGTGTTGCTTCATATTGGTTAAAGTTAAATGTGCAAATATAAAGAATTTCAATATTAAATAGTTGAGTAGAATATTTTTTGGTTATGAATATTTCAACACTGCATTATTAGGTAGAAGATTCCTTGGGTATTTGGATATTCTAATAATTATTTTTTGGGGAGAAGATTCATTGGTTTTATTGTTGAGTAGAGAATTGGTTGTAGATATATCATTGACCTTTAGGTATTTTTCTCTAGAATATTTTGTGAATATGCCAACTAGAAGAATGTATAGAGTTTGAGGTGTACGCCATGTTATTTAGTACATTGATGAAATACTTGACATGATAAAAAATATTAATATCAAGATTGGATGTTGTTGAAGAAGATTATAAAAAGGTCTAGAAACTATAGCTAATAAAATTGATGATGGACCAAAAGTATTAGTGTAGGTTTATATTTTCCTAGTGGGATAATTTGTAGTTCCCCTCAATTTGCTTTTGTTTCCGATGATGACTTGGATGTGTTTGGACATTATGATATTTTGTTTGATGATGGATTTATAGTTATGATGTAGCTGATGATACTTTATCACTGATGTTTTCTGCTCATACTGTGTTTAGTATATGTATTTAATGGTTCATGCAGATTAATCTTATCCATTGTATCATGTATCATACTTTTGATGTACTCTCCTCACATGTACATGAGGATACATTGTTGTTCAAATGTATCAATGTAATGATGTAAAAAAATGTTGAACTTTCTTATGTAATGGACAATGTAAAAGATGTTATTATGTAAGTTAGTTAAATGGATTGATTCTAAATGATCTCTATTGGATACCTGTTATGGTTGTTTCATATTGATTGTTCAATTAAATAAGATGATTAGATGTAATTTCATACTGTTGATGGAATTGGTTTAATGTAATGATTTATAGTTCCTACTAAGTTTAGTTAATGGGAATCAAGTAGCATAGTCGCGGACCTTAGAGGACTTAGGTTAGAATTTGAGTTAATGTTTCACTTATAATCGTGTCAATATTGAACTTAAAAAAAAAATGTTTTAGGTTAGTGTGTTGCCCTCTAGGGTTTCGTGGCGGGGGCATTACACATGGTATCGGAGCCCAAGTTCTAACACTGGATACTCTAGGTAAACACAAGAGCCCATTATGTTGTCTTAGTTATATAGATTCTGAAGTTTACGTTTTCCCTTGTTGACCTCATCTAACACCCTAAACTTGTCTTTGGTGGTGTCTGTGTAAGATAATGCCTAGAGGTTGGGGTCGAGGTCGAGGGCATGGTAGAGGTCATGGTGGTGGTTGTGGGGCAAATCGCTAGGACTCCCCACCTCAGAGTTCCCACGAGTCTAATTGTGAGGAACAACAGGGTTCCCAGAACAATTAGGGAGGTGGAGGTTAGAATCTGGATCATCCAGGGTTGGAGGGCACACTGTTGCATCACTTACTTGAGGAGGTTCTTACCCGTCTTGGTTTGAGATAGGAGGGTGAGCAGTTGGTGATTAGGGAGAGAGAGAGGTCTCCCAGGAGGAGAGAGATTGTAGTTGAGCAGGATGCTATATTAGCTGGGCATATGAGGGAACTTTTATGAGCACGTCCTCATACTTTTGATGGGACTGGTAGTGGTTTGGGGGAAGAGACCTGGTTAATTGATCTGAACAGGTGTTTCGCTATGCATCCATATGGTAACAACACCAAGGCTAGGTGCGCTATCATGCATCTCTGAGGTTTTGCTTCCATGTGGTGGTGTTTGGAGGAGCATAAGCTTCATTTGGAGATAGATTCAGTATCATGGGAGATGTTTCTAGAGAGATTCATAGCTCAGTTCTTGTCTGATCATTGGTGATAATGTCGTGCGGATGAGTTCCATGAGCTAAGGCAAATGGCGATGTCAGTTGAGCAGTATGAGCGAAGGTTTTATGAGCTCAAGCAGTATGATGACATAGGTGATGATGAGGGTATGTTAGTATAACACTTTATTAGGGGCTTGAATTCCCACATAAGTGGGGGTGTTCATGTGTTTGAGTCAAAAACTATGGAGGTAGTGAATAGTTGAGGAGAATTTGGCTATGGCTTTAGGTGGACAAACAAATGTATAGATTGGTAGTGCACCTCCAACTAGTATTAGATCTTAGGGTGGTCCATCTCTGGCTGCGGGTTCCTCCAAGGGCCATCAAACACCCACTAAGGGTGAGCAGGAGCATCAACAACAACACTCCCAGTCAAAACCTAGGAACTCTCAATCTTAGCATGGTAGTAGGTTCCAAAAAAGGAAGTATTGGAGTTGGCAGCGATCTCAGTAGTATCGTCCTGACCAACCTACTCTGAGCTCATAGTCTGCAGTTAGTGGAGGTAGTGTTCCATTGCCTAGTGCACCCTTAGGTGGTTGGGGTTATAGTAGAGTCATAGGATGTTTTTCTTACAGCCAACAGGGCCACATCGCTAGACAATGTCCTCAAAAGGGCACAACTAGTTTTAGTCAGAGGCCGGTGGCTTTAGAGTTGATAGTAGGCGATGCAGGAAGGTCCCACAGGGTGTTTGTAGCGGTGGATAACTGTCAAGTTGAGCACCGAGGTTTAGTTGGAGAGACTTCTGGTAGAGGACGAGAGTGTTCTTTGGAAACCGTACACGTCCTGCAACATCATGGATTGACCCTTGGGGGGTGAGTCATGGTCTAGGTGAGGGTCTAGTGGGATCCTAATGACGATTCTTCTTCTTCTTGAGAGGATGTATTCCAGATGCATGAGTTGTACCCATATTTGTTTGCAGGCTTCCAAGAGTAAGACTGGTCCTAGGTGGGAGGATGTAGTGCCCCTTAGTTTACTTTTTTTTCTGACAGTGACTTTGGACATTATGATATTTTGTTTGATGATGGATTTATAGTTATGATGTAGCTAATGATACTTTATCACTGATGTTTTCTGCTCATACTATGTTTAGCATATGGATTTAATGGTTCATGTGGATTAATCTTATCTATTGTATCATGTATCATACTTTTGATGTACTCTCCTCACATGTACATGAGGAGACATTATTGTTCAGATGTATCAATGTAATGTTGTAAACAAATGTTAAACTTTCTTATGTAATGGACAATGTAAAAGATGTTATTGTGTAAGTTAGTTAAATGGATTGATTCAAAATGTTCTCTATTGGATACCTTTTATGGTTGTTTCATATTGATTGTTCATTTAAATGAGATGATTAGATGTAATTTCATATTGTTGATGGAATTGGTTTAATGTAATGATTTATAGTTTCTACTAAGTTTAGTTAATGGGAATCAAGTAGCATAGTAACGAACCTTAGAGGACTTAGGTTAGAATTTGAGTTAATGTTTCACTTATAATCGTGTCAATATTGAACTTAAAAAAAAAATGTTTTAGGTTAGTGTGTTGCCCTCTAGGGTTTCGTGGCGGGGGCATTACACATGGTATCGGAGCCCAAGTTCTAACACTGGATACTCTAGGTAAACACAAGAGCCCATTATGTTGTCTTAGTTATATAGATTCTGAAGTTTACGTTTTCCCTTGTTGACCTCATCTAACACCCTAAACTTGTCTTTGGTGGTGTCTGTGTAAGATAATGCCTAGAGGTTGGGGTCGAGGTCGAGGGCATGGTAGAGGTCATGGTGGTGGTTGTGGGGCAAATCGCTAGGACTCCCCACCTCAGAGTTCCCACGAGTCTAATTGTGAGGAACAACAGGGTTCCCAGAACAATTAGGGAGGTGGAGGTTAGAATCTGGATCATCCAGGGTTGGAGGGCACACTGTTGCATCACTTACTTGAGGAGGTTCTTACCCGTCTTGGTTTGAGATAGGAGGGTGAGCAGTTGGTGATTAGGGAGAGAGAGAGGTCTCCCAGGAGGAGAGAGATTGTAGTTGAGCAGGATGCTATATTAGCTGGGCATATGAGGGAACTTTTATGAGCACGTCCTCATACTTTTGATGGGACTGGTAGTGGTTTGGGGGAAGAGACCTGGTTAATTGATCTGAACAGGTGTTTCGCTATGCATCCATATGGTAACAACACCAAGGCTAGGTGCGCTATCATGCATCTCTGAGGTTTTGCTTCCATGTGGTGGTGTTTGGAGGAGCATAAGCTTCATTTGGAGATAGATTCAGTATCATGGGAGATGTTTCTAGAGAGATTCATAGCTCAGTTCTTGTCTGATCATTGGTGATAATGTCGTGCGGATGAGTTCCATGAGCTAAGGCAAATGGCGATGTCAGTTGAGCAGTATGAGCGAAGGTTTTATGAGCTCAAGCAGTATGATGACATAGGTGATGATGAGGGTATGTTAGTATAACACTTTATTAGGGGCTTGAATTCCCACATAAGTGGGGGTGTTCATGTGTTTGAGTCAAAAACTATGGAGGTAGTGAATAGTTGAGGAGAATTTGGCTATGGCTTTAGGTGGACAAACAAATGTATAGATTGGTAGTGCACCTCCAACTAGTATTAGATCTTAGGGTGGTCCATCTCTGGCTGCGGGTTCCTCCAAGGGCCATCAAACACCCACTAAGGGTGAGCAGGAGCATCAACAACAACACTCCCAGTCAAAACCTAGGAACTCTCAATCTTAGCATGGTAGTAGGTTCCAAAAAAGGAAGTATTGGAGTTGGCAGCGATCTCAGTAGTATCGTCCTGACCAACCTACTCTGAGCTCATAGTCTGCAGTTAGTGGAGGTAGTGTTCCATTGCCTAGTGCACCCTTAGGTGGTTGGGGTTATAGTAGAGTCATAGGATGTTTTTCTTACAGCCAACAGGGCCACATCGCTAGACAATGTCCTCAAAAGGGCACAACTAGTTTTAGTCAGAGGCCGGTGGCTTTAGAGTTGATAGTAGGCGATGCAGGAAGGTCCCACAGGGTGTTTGTAGCGGTGGATAACTGTCAAGTTGAGCACCGAGGTTTAGTTGGAGAGACTTCTGGTAGAGGACGAGAGTGTTCTTTGGAAACCGTACACGTCCTGCAACATCATGGATTGACCCTTGGGGGGTGAGTCATGGTCTAGGTGAGGGTCTAGTGGGATCCTAATGACGATTCTTCTTCTTCTTGAGAGGATGTATTCCAGATGCATGAGTTGTACCCATATTTGTTTGCAGGCTTCCAAGAGTAAGACTGGTCCTAGGTGGGAGGATGTAGTGCCCCTTAGTTTACTTTTTTTTCTGACAGTGACTTGGATGTGTTTGGACATTATGATATTTTGTTTGATGATGGATTTATAGTTATGATGTAGCTAATGATACTTTATCACTGATGTTTTCTGCTCATACTATGTTTAGCATATGGATTTAATGGTTCATGTGGATTAATCTTATCTATTGTATCATGTATCATACTTTTGATGTACTCTCCTCACATGTACATGAGGAGACATTATTGTTCAGATGTATCAATGTAATGTTGTAAACAAATGTTAAACTTTCTTATGTAATGGACAATGTAAAAGATGTTATTGTGTAAGTTAGTTAAATGGATTGATTCAAAATGTTCTCTATTGGATACCTTTTATGGTTGTTTCATATTGATTGTTCATTTAAATGAGATGACTAGATGTAATTTCATATTGTTGATGGAATTGGTTTAATGTAATGATTTATAGTTTCTACTAAGTTTAGTTAATGGGAATCAAGTAGCATAGTAACGAACCTTAGAGGACTTAGGTTAGAATTTGAGTTAATATTTCATTTATAATCATGTGAATATTGAACTTTAAAAAAAATAAAAATTAGGTTAGTGTGTTGTCCTCTAGGGTTTTGTGGCGGGGGCGTTACATAATTTATTTTCCCTTAGTCATCAGTTTTTCTTACACTTTTATTAAGCTTGATTAGGATAATAAAGTGAGTTTATTATTTAATAACTAGGAGATAAAGTGATGATGTGTCTCCACCCTTAAAGGGTGGAGTATTTACTTTTTCATCACTATATTTAATATTGGTGGTTATTGGTGGTCAATTCCTATTGGTTGATTTACCACCACCATCCTCTCCTTAGTTCTATATAAACTCACTACCTAGCTTGCATTTTCATCTTGGAAGCTCTTAATGCAATTCTGTCATCTTGACATTGCATATCTCTTGGAGTTGCTTGTTTGTGTTGTTTATGTTTTTTCAATTTATGTACTTGTGAATTTCTCTTATAAAGTTCCTTGTGTTATTCAATATATTTCATATTTTTAACATGGTATTAGAGATTTTGTTTTGAGAATTCTAAGTTCATAGATTCCTAATTAAGAGTTTGAGATTTTTATGCAAGATCTTTAAAATTTGAGTATGATCTTCTCTTGCATCATATGATAACCTTGAGAATCAAAAAAACTTGATAGATATACCAAAATTGGGGTTTTCTCTTTGTGGATTTGTATTACAAGTTAATTTTGGAGCATGTTGGTGCAAATATAAGATCACTACTGAGTTTAGAATGTCCAAGAAAGTCATATATAGCTTTTGTTTCACTCAATTTGGTCACCATTTGATATAGTTGCAAATTGAGATTTAAAGCTTAGATATGATGAACAACTTTTTACTAAAGCATTTTCAGCCAAATGGACCTTGCCATTGCACTCAAATAGCCCCAAAACCCCTATTTTCATATCAAATTTGTCTATTTTATACAAATTTGATTTTTGGAATTTTTTTATTTTGCTAGGAGAGCCATTACTACAGGCTAAATTTAGCCATTGTTTAAAAATTCATAAATTTTCACTATAGTGTCTGTTTCTTCAAAAAGAGATATCATCAAAAAGCTAAAGATGAGAAATTTCCATCCACAGAGGTATTGAAAAGAAAATTTTCCATTTTATGCTAGATATTGTAGGTTGAAGTTGCTTGTTGCAAATTTCTTCAACAATTCATAACTTTTTCCCAGGAGCTTCATTTTTTGGAAACGAATAAATAAGAGAAACCATAGAGTGGATGCTAATGATGATGTGTGATAGAGAGGTCATTATGAATTTGCAAAATTCTTAGAGATAAATGTATAGATGTGTTGTCCTACTTTTTATTTAAAGTGATTACATGATAGAATGGTTTGGGGATGATTCTTTTAAACACATTCCCTACACACCAAATTCAAACCTTTTTAGAGTGCACATTGATATTAAATTTATGTATACAAATGTCAATTGTTAAATGTAGATAATTTGATATTTGAAAAGGACCTGGACAAGATTGTGGCCATGATTTTGTCCAAAGTAGAGAATAATAAATGTAATTTAATCTAGGAAATGATGTTCTAAGAGATGTGTTCAAGGTTTTATAAGCATAATATTGAGGAATAACATAGTGTTTGAATGAATCCTAGGTTAGTATGTTCCAAAACATCACAAACATTTGCTAGAGATGTAAAAAAATTATTGACCCAAAGTGATATAAAGTAAGAGTGGAAAAGTGTTTTGATTAGAGGTAAAAAACAGGTTTTGAAGGGGCCCAAAACCCTTTACAAAAAGGAAAAGCTGAATCAAAAAGGGAACAAAATTAAACAACCATCAACCCAAAGTCAACAAACCACCAGCCAAAAAGCAGCCATAAACTGGCATACACCACTACATATTGTTCAGAATTTCAATAGCTTCCATCTCACTAGCAGCAAGCTTCTATCCCTTAACCCCAGTATTAGAAACCTCAATACCCGAGGCCCCAACCTAATTTTTCAGTCTATTTCTAGTCCTAACCCTAGGCCCACCAGATTTTACCTCACAACTCAAAACATAACCTTTAGCAGCACCCTTAACAACAACATAATCCTCCCCCGTCAGCTTACCCTCAACAGCCATAACATTAGTAGACAAAATTTCCTTTCTCTTATTAGGGGAGAAAGCCATCGTAGAGTCTGACCTAGTCAAGACTTTAGGAGCTTCTCCACTCTTCATAACCACATTCCAATTTTTGTCAATTTTCTCCTCAAGGGATACCATTCTTCCCTCCATACTTTGTTTCAGATTGACGGTTTCCTCCGCCACAGTATTGAGACCAACCATTAAATTATCAATTTGGCTTTGGATTGAAGGGTCCTCAGCCTTACAAGAAATACTTCTAATACAAACATTAGTCCTATTGATCTCATGAAAGAACCATTTAAACAGTTTAAAAAGCACATTGGCACTGTCACGGGCCGATCCCAACACATTAGAAAGATCCTCCCTATCAAAATTTTCAATGCGATTTCCCACAAAAACATCCTCTTCAAAAGAACTCTCATGAACCTTATCATCAGAAGCATCCTTACCTTTACCAGCAGTGACAGGAGACTTCATCCTATGAATGGAATTGGCAATTTGCTTCACAACAACCATCCTCTTCTGAATCCTCTCTGCATCTTCTTTCTTAGCTCTTGCAACCTGTTCACCACCCATAGCTCTAACCTTCTCCTACTTTGGAAACCCAATGATAGTGCTCAGAACATCCTCACCATGGAAGCCACCAGCCATAGAGAGAGGGACATTCTTCTCCAGGTGTTGACTAGGTTTCAAAACCCTTCTCTTCCGACTTCCCTCCTCAGATTCCAGCATAAGTCTAGACGTAGGGGGAGGAGAAGAAGCTTCCCCATAAAGATCATTTTTGTCTTTTCCCCCCTTAGAAGGAACAATCGCCTCCACATCATCACTACAAGTAGTGTAACCCGCTTCCTCATCCATTTTCCTTTTCCCAGATTTACCCTGAACAGGGGATATGGGGCCCTCCTCCAAAGAGGCATACGAATCTGGGACATAGTCAATATCATCATCCCTATCTGACTCAGAATATTTATTTAAAATAAGCCTCCTCTTCCTTGGTTTCTTAGAATCCCTTCCCTCACCTGACTTAGTTTCATAACCGTCCCTAGCTTTAGCATAAATATCCTTCAGAGTAACCAGAGTTTTCTGGACATCATGAGCTTTAACATATTCATAAATCAAAAGAATCAACCTCGAATGCAGGACAAGGTTTTTTGGATTCTTCCTATGCTCTTTAATCCCACAGTCCATCGACACCAGGAAATAATATGGAAATGACACCCATTTCTTGTGCCTAAAATGGTTAAGCAACGAAAAAATGGTAATTGTTAATGGTCATGTACCTTCCTTCCAAGGTTACATACCTCATGATTTCTTCGACAACATCCCGCTAGAGAGCTTTCAAGGAATTCCTCAGATACCCACAACTCTTCGCAAGCTTCAAGTCATCACTCTCATTCTTTTTAAAGAAAAGGGACATCACAGCCAGTGATTCTTTCTTATCCTTGTACACCTTCATACCCTTAATTTCTAGGCCAGTAATCTGGGCTATGAATTCCTCATCCACCATAATTTCCCTACCACCCAAGTCCAGGGTTCTCCCTTTGCACCCTTTCTCAACCAATTCAGTAACCTGAGGATTATTGCCATGCAGTTTCTCCATGAAGGGAGCTAGACCACCCTTTTCTAAAATCTCCCACACTTCCTTTCTCTGCTTAGCAGTATCACAGGATTTGGGCTCGACACGATTTATGTCCCCACCCATGATGATGGAAAATAGAGACCAATCACTCAACAGGAAACTCAGAAGGAAGCAACAGACACCACTCATAACCGAATTATCCAACAAAAGACTCTGGAAGCTTATGTGGCTAACACCCACAATCCGTGCGAAGGCAACCACATGACATACATACCATAATGAATTTGAACACCGCGCCATATGACAACCTTTCCTCAAAATCATAACCATACCATCCTTACTAATGATAATCAACCATGTGAGCAAGGACGTGCACACCTTAAAGATTAATTTAACTTTCATTTATAAAAATAGTCGTGGCCTCATAAGGGATGGTGTCATTTAAATCCTAGACCTTACTATCTCTAACACCAAAGTTAGCGAATAAATCAACTAACTTATTTCCCTCTCTCAAAATATGAGAAATATAAACATTATCAAATGATTTAATAATTTCAATGGAATCCTTGATCAAGGTCTCAATTGTCCAAGACAAAGGAGATAAATTCTTCAAATTATAAATAATGTTCAGAGAATCACCCTCCAACCAAATCTTCATGTACCCTCTTCTTTGAGCCAAAACAAGACTATGATAGGCAGTCGTCACCTCCGCAAAGTGGTTTGTCTAAAGAGTGGAAAAGTGTTAATACACACACTTTTCTACTATATGCATATCTATATATATAACATTTATGACATATTATGATGACCCCTGATGTATATGATGACGAGTTGAGAATGGGGGACTGCACAAAATGAAACACGCCTCTCTTCATGAATGAACATTTTTTGAAAAAATCAAGTCGTTATGTGTATCATTCGAGATTCAATGGTGCTAATCATCTTGGTAGGAGTACTTTTTTTCATGTTTCAGATGCTTTCGGTCATAAATCATTTCCTTGTTATTTAGGAAAATCATTTTCCTGGGAGAAATAGGGGTTTTTTTGGCATTTTGAATGGTTTTGCGAGCTTCAATGTCCGTTCTTTCAACAACGGGGGAGGTGAACTGGATCAAAGGTGTTCCCAACATTTCAATGGGAATTCTTAGTCCCTTAGCCGATGTTTTAATGGGAAAACACTTATTCAGGGAAAACAACTAGCTTTCAATATATGTGAATCAGATTCAAAAACCCTAGGAGAGCCCTCAAGCTCTTCCCATTGAACATGGGTTGAGGTGGTTTCTGGCCTAAGATCTTTGACTTCTTTTCCTAACAACATTCCCATCAAGATTGGAGATCTCTTCAATCCAAATTTTAGGCATTTGCATCCTATGACTTTCCCTAACAACATTGCTATATCTTTTAGGAAGTCTCTTGCTTTGCAGCACGAGTTCATCTCTCCAACAACTTTTCCAAATTCTATCTGTATTAACAACAAAGGTTATTTGGGTCAGAAAGGTAAAAGTTTTGGGGTGCATCGTTTCAGGGGTAGAATGTACATCTATTTAATCATCATGGGAAATATTGTCTCTGGTTAGCAAAAGGTCTGGATACCAAAGGTGCAAAGGGATCCTTCGATCACCTTTTAGGATGAAATGCTTCAACCACAAATTTAGGATTTGTAGGGGTTAGCGCTTATTGGTAAGTTTTAGAAAATTTCTCCATATCTATTTTTTTGCAAACTTGGGTCTCTTAAGAATGGGAGTGATCTACTCAAGTTTTTTTATCTAAATAAGGGTGAAGGGTTTTTTGTTGTTATATTATCCAACAAAGAAGCTAGAAATGCGGTGCATAGAGATAAATCCTGGATTTGTGAAGGCACTAGTCTTTACACTCTTCCATGGACTCCAAATTTTTCCCCTTTTCAAACTTTGGTCAAGTTTATACCTTTCTGGATCCAGTTACAAGGGTTACCACTTGAGTATAGAGAGCCTCAGATTATTGAAATTTTGGGTAATCAATTGGGTATTTTCCTTCATCAAGATCTGATTTTTTTTAAAGATCCATCTTTTCCTCTTAGGTCATGTGTCCTTTTTGATGTCACAAAACGCTTTCCCTTTGCTTTCAATATTATATCTAGGAATGGGTTATGGGAACAAGATGTAGTTTTTGAAGAGCCTCAAAAAAAAAATTCACATTGTCATTTTCCCCTTCACCCTACAAGTTTGTGTCAGATGGAAAAGGAAGTGGGAAATTTTAGCCACTTGTCATCCTCTCCTAAAAATTTATCTCCTACTATGGTTTTAAGTGTTGATCTTCCTAGATCTTCTCCTAAATTCAAAGTTATTCAAGGTTGGGAAATGAAGAAGAATGAATCAAGTCCAAGATTTGTTTATAAGGGATCTTCAAGCACTTAATTGGGTTCAGTTAATATGGAGGGGGTTTATGAGACTATAGGAGTTGTAAAAGATGTGTAGTTTCAACCTATAATAGGAAGTTGTTCATCTAGTTTCAAGGATAATTTATCTCTTGAACATGTAAGACATAAATCTAATTAGTTGGTGCCCTCATTTTTTGAAGCAACAAAGGCATTAGAGAGGCACCCAACTATGAGGAGGTCTCTTTTTAGGAGGTTTTTGTGTCCTAAGAAGGAATCCATTGTGGTGAACAGATCACCGACCTGAGGCAGGCTACATGTGTTTTCAATCGATCACCAATTGTGAGGCAGTTGAAACCCTCAAGTATCCATATCACCAAATTGAGGTAGTTGCACTGAATCCAAGGGGGGAGATGTTTCCAAGGAGAGCACTTGCTATGGAATTTTTTTTTGGATGAATGGATGAAATATTAGAGATGATGCAAGCGATGAGTGTTCGGTTAGATATTGTAGAAGATAATAGAATGCAAGGTCTAAACCCTAGACAGGTGGATGAAAGTGGTGATGATGAGTTAGATCATGTTATGAATCACAATGAAGAAAACCTAGAAGAAGAAGAAGATTCAGATAAGATAAAAATGTTGAAAGCTATTTCTAAGATTGGTAAGTGACCTAGAATTGAAATTCAAAATTGCGTGAGAAATTTAAACCCTGAGGAATTGATTGATTGGATCAATGATATGGAGGAATACTTTGAATATGACGAAATTGAAGATTCAAAAAGAGTGAGATTTTTAAAATCTAAGCTAAAAGGACATGCAACCATATGGTGGAAAGAAGTGTAATTGGATAGGATTATGAGAGGAAAGGAGGAAATTACAAAGTGGGATAGGATGGTGACAAAGTTGAAGAATCAATTCATACCTGCTAATTATGAGCTTGAATTGTTGAAAAGATTATAGAACTTGAGGCAAAAGGAGAAATATGTGAAGGAATACACTAAATAATTCTACAAGATGATCATCAAGGCTAGTCATTGTGAAGCAATCAAAGAGAAGGTTGCAAAATACATCAATGGACTAAGAACAAACATCCAAGAAGAATTGATCTTGTTGAAGATGACATTAGTTGAGGACGCATACCAATTTGCACTGAAGGTAGAAGAAAATCTGAACAATAAATTTGAACAAAGGCAAAGAAATGCAAGAGGAAGATTCTAGAGGAGCAGATCCCAATTCAGAGAAAGGAAACTATTTGCAGAGAAAAAAAGGGATGGAAAACCCTACCGCAGTGAAGAGAAGGAAAATAATTCATACTGCAAAGGAAGAGAGGATAGAAATTTATACCATAGTGATAAAGGAGGTCATAATTCCTACCATAATTATGGATATAGGAGAGATGAAGGAATATTTGAGAAGAGACCATTTAGAGGAACGTGTTTCAATTGTGGAGGTGGATATAGATCATTTGAATGTCATTTGGTAAGTACCAGAAAGAGAACTAAGCATACTAGAAGAGCAGCTTATGTGGATGAAGAACCTGTCGGATCCCCTAATTCAATTGGGAAACCTAAAAAATGGTGAATCATTGGTGACGAGGAGAGCTTTGATGCATGAAGAAGTGACTAAGGAACCACCGCAAACGAATATTTTTCTTATAACAAGATGTAAATCCAGAGGAAAGGTATGTAAAGTTATCATTGATAGTGGCAGTAATGATAATTTAGTTTTACAAGAGATGGTAACCAAGTTAAATTTGAAGAGATTGAAACATCCAAAGCGCTATAAGATAGCATGGATTCAGGATGAACATAAGATCTTCGTGAATGAGTAGTGTTTGGTGAAATTTCATATAAGATCATATCATGCTAAAGTATTGTGTGATATTATGCCTATGGATGCATGCCATTTACTCTTAGGAAGACCATGGCAGTATGATAGGAAAAAAATTCATAATGGGAGGAAAAATACCTATACTGCAACTTCAAATGGAAAGAGAATTAAATTGATACCTTTGGAAGAAGAGGACAAAAGTGAAGCTTGTGGTATTGCCAAATTATGTTTGGTACATGGAAGGAAGTTTTTAGAAGGATTGAGGTATGAAAATATGTGTTCTGCATTGATTCCAAAGAAGTGAAATAATTAGGAAGCAAATAATTCCACATCAAAAGATGAAGATCCATCGCAAAAGGAAGTAGTCAAACTGTTGATAGAGTATGAAGATATCATATCAGAGAATGTACCAGATGGATTACCATCAGTTAGGAGCATCAGTCATTAGATAGATCCAATACCGAGAGCAAGTTTACCTAACAAAGAAGCACATAGGATGACCCTTGCAAAGAATGTGGAGTTAAAGAGATAGATACAAGAGTTGCTGAAGAATGGACTTATTAGAGAGAGCTTGAGCCCATGTGCAGTACCTATTGTACTAGCACTTAAGAAAGACAAATAGTGGATAATGTGTACTGATTCAATGGAAATCAATAGGATCACAGTCAAGTATAGATCCCATTGACAAGGATGGATGACATTCTGGACTGTTTGAGTGGAACAAAATATTTCACAAAGATTGACCTAAAGTGTGGATATCATTAAATCAAAATCAAAGAAGGAGATGAATGGAAGACTACATTCAAGACCAATGAAGGATTGTATAAGTGGTTAGTGATGCATTTTGCATTAACCAATGCACCTAGCACTTTCATCAGGTTTATAAATGAGGTACTAAAGAAATTCTTGGGTAAGTTTGTTATTGTTTACCTGGATGATATTCTAATTTTTAGTAAGACGAAATAAGAAAATTTGTGGCACCTCAAACAAGTATTACAGAGGTTAAGAGAAGAGAAGTTGTTGATAAATATCAAGAAGTGTAGCTTTATGAAGATATAGTTGGTACATTTGGGATTTGAAGATGGACCTTGAAAAGGTTAGAGCAATTGTTGAGTGGCCTACATTGGTAAACATTGGAGAGGTAAGATCATTCCATGGATTGGAAAGTTTCTACTGAAAATTCATAAGGAACTTTAGTAGCCTTTGCACACCTACAACAAAAACAGTGAGAGGAGATAGGAAAGAATTTAAGTGGACATCTAGAGCACAAAGAAGTTTTGAAATATTGAAGAAAAAGGTGACAAAGCAACCTGTGTTAGCATTTCCTAATTTTGATAGAGTATTTCAAGTTGATTGTGATTCCATTGGAAATGCAATAGGAGTAGTACTAAGTAAAGAAGGAAGACCTATATATTATTTCAATGAGAAGTTGAATGATGCCAAAAGGAGATAATCAATTTATGATCAAGAATTCTATGCCATAATTCGAGCCTTAAAGAAGTGGATACATTATTTGTTGCCTAAAGACTTTGTGTTGTACACTGATCATCAAGCCTTGCAATATTTGAATAGTCAAGGAAAGTTGAACTAGAGACATATGAGATGGGTAGATTTCTTGCAGATCTATACATTTTTGTTGAAGCATAGGAGTGGCAAGTCAAACAGGGTTGTAGACGCGTTGAGTAGGAGGACTCTGCTAACAAGATTAAAGATCAAAGTATTGGGTTTTGAAGAACTGAAACATATGTATGAGGATGCTCCAGATTTTTTTGATGATTTCCATACATGTAAGGATCCAATAATGATAGATAGGAATCAATGGTTGGAATATTTCATTCAAGAATATATGTTGTTCAAGGGAAATCAGTTGTGTATTCTGAGGAGTTCCATGAAGGATAATTTGATTAAGGAGAAGCATAGTGGAGGACTAGCAGGAAATTTTGGGATAGACAAGACATTAGCTTTGGTGAGTGAACACTATTTTTGGCCAAAAATATGTAAGGATGTTAGGAAGTGTTTTCATATTTGTAGAATTTTTCAAGTAGCAAAAGGGAATAGTCAAAATACTGGATTGTATAAGCCTTTGAAAATGCCAAAGAAACCTTGGGAAGATATAAGCATGGATTTCATATTGGGATTACCAAGAACACGGAGAGGATATGATTCTATAATAGTAGTAGTGGAAATTTTTTACAAGATGACATATTTCATTCCTTGCAAGAGACTAATGATGTTGAGCATTTTTTCAACCTATTTTTAAAAAAATCGTGAGGTTGCATGGATTTACAAAGAGTATAGTTTTGGATAGGGACACCAAGTTCATTGGCTATGGAAGAATATGAAGACAAACCTAAAGTTTAGTTTAACATATCACTCACAAACATATGGACAAATAAAGGTAGTAAATATGAGTTTGGGTAACTTATTGACATGTTTGGTTGGAGACAATATAGGAATTGGGATATAGTTCTACTGCAAGAAGAGTTTGCATACAATAATTCAATAAACTAGAGTATAGGGACAACACCATTTGAGATTGTGACAAGAAGAGGAGTTGCAGAGCTAAGAGACATCAATAAAAAGGGTAAGAAGAGTGTAGAAGCAGAGGAGTTTGTAGGATTCATGGAAACATTACATAATTATGTTCGAAAACACTTGGAGGACATGAACAATTAGTACAAGAAGAAGGCAGATGAGAAAAGGAGGCATAAGTAATTTTTTGTTGGAGATGAAGTGATGGTATATCTTAGGAAGGAAATTTTTCTAGTAGGAACATACAATAAGTTAAAGATGAGGAAGATTGGACAATGTAAGATTCTCAAGAAGTTTGATTCAGGAAATGCATATGAAATAGAGTTACTAGAGACACTTGGTAATCACCTAATTTTAATGTTGTAGACATCTATGAGTACCATGAAGGAAATTCAAGTGGAAGTAACAAAGAAGTTGACCTAAACGAGTAGTTACCATATCAACTACCAGAGTAGATTGAGTAAATATTGGACACTAGAATTGGAAAGAACACTAGGAACAAATAGGTTAAGGAGTACCTGGTAAAGTGGAAAGGTAGACTAGTGGAGGATTCATCATGGATTTCTCAAGCTAAGCTTGACCACTTTGGTTTTCCTCTAGCCCCTGAAAAGTGAGGGACTCGCTTTTCTTCCAACCCTGGGTGTTTGATGTAGGAGCATCCTTGGTTGTAAAGCAATTCTATATCAACCAAAAATATGTTCTTGCAGTTTATTTTGTAGTTGTATCAACAGTTTCTTCTATATTTTATCATTGTATCATTTCTCAGTTGACTGAGTAGGATATATAAGTTCTACACAAGATCATATACAACATATCCATATTTCAATTGATTGGCATTCGTTTGCAGAAATTTATTGCTCTTAGAATTCACTGCCATTTCTCAGTCAAAGCATTTGGGGTTGACCTAGTCCAAGATTTAGTGTGTGGACCTATTTCGGAGTGTGTGGAGCTTAATGGAGAATCATACATGCTTTTTAGGCCTAGGGGAACTTTCTTAGAGATCCATATTTCATTTCATTTACCAATGGATTATCTTTTCATGTTTGAGGCTGACCTACATGCTTGTTCATTCATTGAGGTTGTAAACCCTTGAGGCCAACAAAGACCATTTTTGGAGTTGGAGATTCATATTTAAGATCACTTTGTAATCATTTGGAATGGAGCCAGTAAGTTAATAAGGTAGATCATTAGTAGTAGTTCATAATTTGATCCAACCTTCTAAGTTGTGGAATGTAATAGGGCATTGTGTCAATTATCATATCTGTAAATGCCCTTGTGGTAGGCCTACGAGCCCTAGATATTCCGCTTATAAGGCATATGATGCATGTAATATTTCCAATTGTTGATTCAATAAAGATCTATATTTGTTGAGTATTTCTTATGTTATTTTCCGCTATGTCGACTCTAAGCTACATGGTTGGACAGTCCTTTTTAGACCCTCCATTTGTGACTGCACCACTTTATGTTCCCTATTCTCGAGTGTCCCCTTCTTATTTTCTTACTCAAATCAAACAAGTAAAATTTTCACACCACCCTACTCATCAAATGCACATATTTATAATTTTCTTGGTACGTAGTTATCCAACCAACGTACCCATTAAAAATATTACTTCATAGAAAAGAAGGATTTATTAATCCCATAATCAAATGATTCATATTTTATTCAATTATAAAATGAATATCATTTCTCTTTGTGTGAGGGGGAAGGAATCCATCAGGAAAACACGAAGGGAAACAGTCAAATGTAAGATTGAAAATCAGAAACTATCTAATCCAAAACACTTAATCTATTATATTCCATCACTCATGAAATGTACAAATCTAAGCTATTTGAATGAAATGAGATCCTAAAATATTCAAACAAACAAAAGAAGAGTTTACCATCCCATGTTGGAGTGTATTTGCATGATATTGGGTTGTTCGTATCACTGCAAAGCCTCCATTGCTTATGTGCAAAAGCTTGTTGAACGATGCTTGTGTTTGAAGAAATGAGGAAGCTCTATCAATGGTGATCTTGACAACACTTCGTTGCATAAGGTAAGTTGAAATTATTATTTTTAATTTGTGAGGAGAGAGGTTTGTTATATAGGAAAAGAGATTTTGAATCGATGATCAGGATCGTGTTGGAGAATATCCAGATCAACAGTCAACATGTATTGAGAGGATTTAGACATGAGAAGAATGTGCAAAGTTGATTGCACAATTAGGGTGATTGAAGAATAGATTGGCTAGTCAGGGTTTTAGATTGATCAGTCAGCAATTGATTGCTTAGTTAGAAATTGATTGTTCAGTTAGGGTTTAGTTAGGGATTAGATGGTTGAGTTAGCAAAATTAGATTGCTTAGTTAGCAAAAATAGATTGCTTGGTTAGCAATCCATGATTTTCTCAATCAAAAAGTGGGTGAGGAATATTTAATTAATTAATTATTTTTTGCGTTTGATTTTTGATAATTGATTTGATTATTCAAATTTTGGAGGGAAAATGTGATAAATTAAATTATTATGATTTAATAATTCAATTAATTTTGAGGAATAAGGTGAATTAGTGACATAATCAAATAATTAGCACTATTTGACTACTCAAGACGAAATAAGATTAGATTATGACTTTATTAAATAAATGTATTTTATTTAATTGGTCGAAATGATGAAATGTGAATTAATCGCATAACGTTGTATTATTCAATCAATAGTAGAATTGGGTTGGGGCCCTAGCTCGGTTGGCTAAATCTTTCCTATTGTAGGAGGTTGGTCACGAGGTCTAGTTTCCCCCACCCCCATGGTACCAGAGGGTGTGTTATGCCAGCACCGTCGGTCACGTTAAAAAGTTTACCAGGTGCACTGCAGTTTATAGGGGGTCGTGCTATTTGATTCTTGCAGTCTAAAAAAAAATCAATAGTAGAATTAGGGTTTTCAAGACTTTATTAAATAAACGGTATTTATTTAATTTGTCAAGAATGATGAAAAAGTGAATTAATTAAATAATGTTGTATTATTCAATTAATAGAGGAAATTGGGGTTTTAGATGTTGTTTGATGATTGTGGGATGGTTTCAAGATGATTTGAGATGTTTCAGAGATGTTCCGAGTTAATTCTAAGATGTTTCAAGATGTTTTGAGTTGATTCAAAGTCGTTTCGAGACATTTTGAGTTGATTCAAAGTTGTTCCAAGATGTTTCGAGTTGATTCAGAGTCGTTCTGAGTTGATTCAGAGTCATTCTGAGATGTTCTGAGTTGTTTCAGAGTCGTTCCGAGTTGATTTGGAGTTGTTCCAAGATGTTTTGAGTTGACTTAGTGTCGTTCCGAGTTGATTCAGAGTCGTTCCAAGTTGTGATAGGTGTTAAGTCAATTTTACATGTCTACATTTTGCCCCTCTTTGATACAAAGTATTGGTTGCTTTGTTTCAAATATTTTGTTTTTAGGATCAAGTTTTTGAAAAAAAATTATGCCCCACTATGCCTTGTTGTTTCGTGGAATGATGGTAGATCTCTGTGCTGCCCCCTCGAGATGTTGTCCTAAAAAGTCAGGTTTGAGGTCAAGCTCACAACACCAATGGAAAATTTAACTATAGTAAAAATGAAAACCACCTAAACCATTGCAAAGATCATGAAATTCTACCCTATTTTAAAAAAAAGCATTGAAAAATACTTTCGTATGACCAAGATATGGTCGTTTGAAGATAGGGTAAAAAAGGTCCTGATTACCAGTCAATAGTGAAGTTTTCATGATTTTTGAGCATTTGACTCCGTTTCCTCACTTTTGCACGTTGAGAATCCATGCCTTTGACTTATTTCCATGCTTTTGACTTATTTCCATGCGTTTGACTAGAATCTTCACTTTTGTTTTGAGCATTTGACCTAAAAGCTCGCCTTTGATCAAAAAGCTCGCTTTTGACTATTTCAAGTCCTGAAAGATTGCCTTTGATAGAGATCATCGCCTTTGAATTATTTCCACGCCCTTGTTTCCTCACCTTTGCTTGAAAATCTCACTTTTAATTGGTGTTTTCTGAGCATTTGCTCAAAACCCTTGCATTTGACTTTTACTGTTGCATTTGACTTTAGCATTTGCTCAGAACCCTGGCATGTGTTTGTTTGTTTATTTGCAACTCTAAGTCTTGTTTTTCATTGTTTTTGTGTCATTTTGTGTTGCTTTACATGTTCAAAGTGAAACCATAATATCATGAGTTAAAATGATTGTAGGTGGTCATCATGTTAGACAACCAGATCCAGATGGTGGTCTGCAACCTAGTCTTGATCTTTATTATGTTGTATTGCTTAGAGACATATTGTAGACATGTTTTTTGTATATATATTCATCGACCTAGTCGAGGCCTTGTATATATGTTATGATTTTGTATTATCCTATCACACTTGTTTCATCAATGATGATGTACTCCCTTTTTTGATGATGATATATATGAGATATACCTTCTTCGATTCATCCTCATTTTATGCTCATGTGATGACAATATATGATGATTATTTGGTGTTGATATATGATTTTTGTATGATGTTGATATATGATGGATGTTAGTTAGAAGAAATATTTTGATGATAGATAGAAATGTGATGTTGTTAGTAGTGATGATTTGCTTTTGCTCTACTTGGAGTCTTCGCAGTTTTGAACAATCCTATTTGATGTAGCAAACAAATACGATGCACCAGGGTATTAATGACCAAGGTGACTTTGTATCCATTGCATGGAATTTGACTCTACAAACAAAGAGTATTCTTGCTCATACCAGACATACGAAAACTTTGTTTAAAGTATATAGTCGGGTTATGTTAAAACTTTTCAGACTAGTCACACAGAGAGGTATAGGACGCCTAACATGAAAATGCTACATGAATTTTAGACCATTTACATAGAGAGGTATGAAATACCTAACATGCAACTACTACACGAATTTTAGACCATTTACACAAAGAGGTATGAAATACCCAACATGCAACTACTACACAAATTATTTCAACACAACTTCCATACACTCAATAAAGCAAGTATTCACCATGGTAGTTTTACAAAAATATCTTACAAACAAAAAATTGAAATGACGCTCAATTTCCCCCATTCCTTCTTCTCTAAATCCTTATGGACATCCTTGAGAGATCCTGGGAATGAGTCAATAAAATAAATCATAAAAATAAGACTACAAAAAAGATAAAAACAAAGTTGCAGTATCACTTGCCATATCTGTTTGGGTTGGGGCTATTATCCGGTGTTGATCATGTCTATCGTAGGAATAGATCCATTATGGCATATCTTAGGATGTTTTTGGGACTTGTCAAAAAGATAGGTAGTTGATACTTTGGCCTTGTTTTCGGTTGTCTATAGTCAGAGTTTTGCGATTGTTTGCTTGAAAGTTATAGATGTTGATGTTTTCTTTCTTTCTTTGTTTGTTTTGTCAAAGGGTGAGTGTGATGATTTGTTTATTATGGGTGATGTTTTATTATGGATTTTGATGGATGAGATGGGTCTTTTTAAAAAAAATTCTAAGTTTTATGATGTTGTTTTTGTTGTTTTCTGGGGACTAACCTAGGGCCTCAGGGGCCCTCATCAAAGATAAGCCTTGCCTACGTTGTACACGTAGTTCGACCGTTTTTTGAATGTTTTTGACCTTTTCCATTTTGTGAATATTTTTGGATTTTGTATTTTTAACTATTTTGGATTTTGAATTTTTGACTGTTTTTGGATTTTGTATTTTTTGACTAAGTTGAAATAAAGCATGTTGAAAACCTAAGGGGACTGACCTAGGGTCTCAAGGGATTTCAAGCCTTTCCTACATTGTACATGCAGAGACCACGTAGTTTGACCATTTGACTCAAAGCATAAACTGTTTTTGGGTACACAACATTGATAATCTAGATTGCTATTCCATTTTTGTGTCTAGAGGATATGTTGTGGGAAATCTACTTGAACTAGCTATGAGGTTCAAGCAAATGTTGATATCTTAGACTATTTGAGTGAAGGAATAACCCCACAATGTTGTTTTGTTTTTGATGTTTTTGTCTTTTGTGGTTTTCTAGATGTTTTTGACTTTTTTGATATTTTGATGTTTTTGGCTTTTTGTTTTTTTTTATGTTTTTGGCTTTTTGTTGTTTTGATGTTTTTGGCTTTTTGGATTTTTTGCTGTTTTGGATGACCATGATAGGATGCTCAAAGATCTAATCCATGACTAGCTTTTTGAAACTGCCCCTAGTTGTAGACAAGATGACTTTTCTTAATCAGTGACAAGCCATGGTTGGATACCTTATTTTATTATGATATGAATGGGTGGATGTCGTGGATAGTACCAATAGATAATGATGCAAGTTTTATTCAAACATAGTGCATGTTTGCTAGGTTTTCACTACGATACCTGTTCTATCTTGAGCACCATAGAGTGGTTTTCACTCAAAGAACGTCTTATTTCTCTTTACTATTTTTCTTTCTTTTTGATTTTTTTGTATTTTTTAATTCTTTTTTTATTTTTACCCTTTTTCCTAGGTTGTAAGATGTTGAAAAACTTGGATTGATACTCCACTTTGTTTTTTCTAGAGGATATGTTGCCAAAAAGCTTACTTGAACTAGCTATAGGGTTCAAGTAACTGTTGATATCTTAGAATTTTCAAGTGAAGGAATAATCCACGTTGTTTGTATCTTTTAAGGTTACCTTGGTAGTGCATTGGTGGTACACCTTGTTTTCAAGATGAATTGTTTTGAAGGTTACCCTAGTAGTGCATTGGTGGTATACCTTTTTGTTGGGACAATTTGGGAAGGGTACCATGTGGCACACCTTGTTGATGTTGAATTGTTTTGAAGGCTGCCCTGATAGTGCACTGGAGGGATACCTTGTTGATGGTATGAATTGCAAAGGGTACCATGTGGTACACCTTGTTTTTTAAATAATTTTTGGATCACAATGTGAGCTAGAAGACATAGATCAAGATTTATTCTGAAGAAAGATAGAAGGACTTGCCCCTAGTGTCTAGCAATGATAGGTTATCTTGTGATAAGATAGCTTGTTTTGATAGAGTATGCTCCTGTGGAAAATACCTCATGGATTGGATAATACTGGATAGGATAGGATAAATGATAATGACCCATGTCAAGATGTTTTCCATAAGCAAGTGTAAAGTATTCACCAAACATTTGTCAAGATCAAGACATGTTAGATTGGGATAGAAATGGATGGGATTTATTCTGGATAGGCTAAGATGCTTCCACCTGAAATGGTGCACGTAGATGCTCGATTCTACACATGATGCATGTTTGCAAAGTCTTCATCATGGTACTTGTCCAAAGTGCCACCATAGTTGTTTTCATTGGAGGATGATTTTTCTCTTGACTATTTTCTTTATTTTTTATATTTTTTTATTGATTTTTGATGTCACACAAGATGCCTATTTACCAGGTTTTCATCATGGTGAATTTTTTTTCTCATGTTAAAACCACCTAGTGGTGTTGATTATACGGTGTTGGTGCTGATATGGTTGTTGTTGTTATCATGAGATGCCAACAATATCCTACTTGTAGGAGTTGTTTTGCTAGGATACGGGTGCTTGAATGTAACCCCTGATAATTCTCATCTTCCTTGTTGATATCGGAGTTAACCTTACCTTGATGTGCACATCGCGATAAAGTGTCCTTATAATCCTTATGATAAAGAGTCGTTGCCAATGCATGGTTAATGCGAGATTTGGATATCTTGGATGGCGAAATGCATTGAGGGATATGATATTCAGATGGATTGGTTGACAGTTTGGAACCTTTGACTCTCCAAACTTGGAATGATGAGCAATGATGGGTGGATATGGAGATTCGATTGGAACCAACATCTTGATATACCTTGTAGGTTGCTCTTGAAGCTTTTTTTTGCATTGCTGGACATTTTTGATGGATGAACTTCCCTTTTTGATTTTGTCCCATAGTTTCTTTGACTAATGAAGTTTGATAGGGATGATTTTCTTTCTTTTTCTTTTGCATCCATTTGAATTTTTCTTGTCCATTTTTTTTTGCTGATTCTTTTGCTTCAATGACTTGTTTCGTTCTTGGGTATAGCTTTTTCTCTTGTTGTTGGTCCCAATGAGAGGGTGGAAAAATATGTGGATGATGATTTATGACATGGCTAGTTGTAGCATTTGTAGCAATTTCATTGTAAGGACTCTTCGTGCTCTCTATGTTGATGCTTGCATTAGATAAAGTTTCCCCAATATTATAAAGGTATCATTGATATGTTTAGATCCTTTACTTGTTGAATAACCAAGAACTTGATGCTTAGGATTACCAATAATTTGCACTGGTGATAAGATACCCTGTTCATGTAGGCATGCTCCTCTGTCTTGATAATTCATTTGTTGATTTTTTTTATTTTCCATAGGATATGTTTTACCTTGGAAACAAGATGCTAATCCTTCTTTGCTCTGTTGTGGATCTTCAAAGGTGATAGCTTCTTCACTAATAGAGTCCTCCATATGTGGGATAACTTCCTGATTGATATTTTGAACTTGATCCTGTGAAATATCATATTTTGATGGCCCTTCAAAATATGTTGGTGCTTCTTTGATTGTTGTATACCCAATGCTCTATTGCTCAAGATTGTTAGTTATCTTTGTTGATTTTAAGATACTTTGCTCCACATTTTCATGCTTGATGTCTTCAACCTACTTGGAGGATGGTTTTGATCTTAATGCTTCTTCTTGATCATTTTATGATAGTTCTATAGATTTTGCTATATCTTGATCATGTGTACAAATGTGAAGACTAGGTGACTCTTGTTCCATGGTACTGATATCAAGAGTATGAGACTCTGGTTTTGGATGAAGATCATCTATATGTCCATTAGGAGTAAGCATCTCATGGGTAGATGTATGTGTGCTTGGACTATGTATGCGTTCTTCTTTCACAAAACCTTGGATGTCTTGGAAGATATCTACCAAGTCATTGTAGTATTTTGATGGTAAGGTTTCTTAATCTTGACTTTGTGTGTTACTATCTTTGATATGCTTTGGATCACTTTCTTGACATGGATCAATTTCAAAGAAGGGATTGTCGGTAAAGGATACTTGGATTTTCTCAAAATGTGGGCATATGGGCGATAAATCTTGGCTTCGATTTTCTGCATTTGGTAAAAGTGTTGGTTTAAGAGTCTCTTGATCATCAATATGTACTACCATGAAGTTGGATGATTTCAATATATGTTGGACGAGATCATTGCTAGACTTGGGTGAATGATTTTGATCATGCTTGGGACTAAATTCTTGATGTATGTCCTCTTGCTCATTGGATGATGTAGAGACATTGTCAATGTGATCAATGATAGATAGATCTTGATTGTTGTTTTCAACTTTTGAGGTTGAGACATTGTCCACGTTGTCATTGGTAGTTGGCCCTTGAATGCTAATAGCTATTTGTCCTTGATCAATAAGGTCTTGGATGAGATTTTTGAGTGTAGCACATATGTTCGTTGGGTGACCCTTGATTTTGTGGAACTCACATTGTTCGTATTTGTTATACCAAGGGATTTTAAAGTTTGGTTCAACATAAATTGGACTGTCATTGATCTTAATAAGTTCCTATTGTACTAGTTCGTGCATGATTACCTCCAAAGTTTCTCCCAAAGGGGTGAATATCCTTCTTGTTTGGTAATTTTCTCTCTGTGGCTCTTCTTGATTTGTCTTCTCTTGATTTGGTTGAACAACTTGATACTATGTTTGAGGTGCATTTTGATATTGCACTTGAGGTATGCCTTGGCGTTGCCAAATTTCTTGATATTGTGGATATTGGAAGTGTTGTTGATGTGGATATTGAGGTGTTTGTGGAATAATGTTTGTTTGTTGTGGATATGTAATGTTCCAACCTTGAATAAGGCATTGATGATATGTTGTATTTCATTTTTATTTATTTTCCTCAAGATCTCTCTCAATTTTATCTAGGGCAATTTGATGTTTTGGATTTATTCCTTGATGGTGATTTTGAAATCCCTGATGTTGTTGCCCTATTTGATGTTGTGACTCTTGATAAGAGTAATTTGGGTAATAGATCGACATGTTTTGGGGATTTTTGGATACTCAATACCCTATCATAAGGTCACTCTCACTCAATTTATATTTCCAATAGGATCATACCTATTGCCATGCATGAGTAGTAATATGGGTCTTCTGACTGCTATGCTTGATTTTTCTTCCTCTTCGTTTAAGATGATTGATGCGGTGAGAAAATGATGGGGTGTTTCATTTTTCTCAAATATAAAGGTTCTCAAACTGCTTATGATTTTAGTTTGTGCACCTTCAATGTGCATGAGACTAGGTTGAATAATCAGTGCTACAAGGCTTGGTTGTTGAACTAGAGTTGTTGGTCGCCAGATGGTCATAAGGTGTAAATGGTGTTGTGAGGTGGTTTTCTATGAAACTCAAAAACCATAAGGCTTGAGTGCTATTTTGGAATGTGGCTACTTTTTGGAAATAAAAATGTTGAAGAAACGAGGGTTGATATTCCATTTCCTTGTTTAGAGGATATGTTGTGGGAAAGATACTTGAACTATCTGCGAGTTCCAAGTAACTATTTATATCATAGATTTTTTTTTTTGAGTGGAGGAATGATCCTAATGTTTTTTTGGATTTTGATTTCAAATAAGTAGTATGGGAATAATGGGTGAGAGACTTTGTGACCAATCTGATTTTCCTAGTGTCTGGCTCAAACAATGACCTTATAACTTCAGTTTATCTTCCTAAATGTCAAAAAAAAGATTGTGAGTTTGGAATGGTAGTTTGTAACTTTTGTTTTGTTTCCTCTATGTTCTTAAGTATGGAAAATGATATAATAGCATGGGACTAACTCAAAAGCATGGACTTTATGTGACCTAAATGTCTATAGCTCAAGTTGTGAAATCACAACACCCAAGCCATAGTTACCAAAGTGTTTACTTTGATCAATGCAACTTGAAAATAAAAAACATAAATGTTCAAAAATATTTAAGGATAAATCCTTTCAAGGAGTGCAAATGTAGGGCTTCTTTTACAATTATACACTAATTCAAAGGGTTTGTGGTTTGACCATCTTGTTCAATGTTTGTTTTGATGTGTTCCTTTTCTTTAAATCAAACACAAAATTTGATGTCACAATTATTTTTGAATGTAATTGGGAAACTTTTGACATTAACAAACAATTAAAACTCTAGTGGAGAGAAACCATCCTCTTAGGTGGGCCTGCCTCATGCTCCAAAGAGATGATTTTACATGTGACTTATGGCACGAGCTTGTACTCGGACTTGGCAAGTAACTTCTTGAAAGTAAATTCCGATGCACCACTTTCAAAGAATGTTTTGGATAATAGGGTGGCTTGTAAAATAATTGGCTCTTAGTCATGTTCTGGGGATATTATTTTTGAGCACCTACACATGCAACGTTTTGTTCAATTAAGAACCTTCCAGCCCTTTCGGGTTTTTATGTATCACAAGGATACTGAGGAAGAATACGGTCAGTATAGGAAATCCACACCCAGCGAGTGATGGACTTTCCTCACACTCACAAAATATTTATATAGCAATCTAGAATGAAAGTACTACATAGGTCACCTATGAGTTCTCCAGCACGAGATGTGTCTCAATAGGCAAGCCCTCTAAGAAGGTATGCTTGAAAAAAAGTGCAAAGCTCAAAATGTCCTCGCTCACCCAAGATCGCCAAAAGGTGCGAGAGGAGAAGACAAATATTTAGCTTTGCCAATCAATGAATACACGACATACAATTCATAGCAAATTGATCCATTTTAAACACCTCGAGTGGTGTTATCCCCAAAAAATATGTAAATAACATAAACACAATGCTCTTTTTATTTTTGCACCAATTGAAGTGTTTAGGACATCAAATAGTTAAGATAGTAATGGTGTGAAAACAACAAAAAACATTTTGTTCATTTTAAGCCCCAAAATTGAAGTGTTTCTAAGAAAATCAGGCCTGGTCTTAACTGGTCAACAAATGTAAATCGTGCGTGCATCAACAAAATGAAAAACACTTGCTCTCTTTTTATGCACCAAATTCAAAGGTTCCTAATTATGAAAACATGAGATGTGTTCATTTTTAGAGCCCAAAATTGAAGTGTTTTATGTTCTTTTTATGAGTGCCAAAAGAGAGTTCCTACTTTAGAAAGCTTCAAAATAGTTCATTTTAACATAGCACCAAAATCAAATGTGAGAGTTGTTGCTGTTCATTTTAGAGAACCAAAGGAAATTCCTAACTTAAAAAAATCTTCAAATTGGTTTATTTTAAAACACCAAAATCAAATGTGAGAGTTGTTGTTGTTCATTTTAATGCACCAAATGAAATTTTTTCTAAGTTAAAAAAAAATTATGGTGGCTCAAAAAATCTTGTACCGATCATCTTCCCTACACAAAACAAGTTAATATGTTTCAAATCCTGCATAAAAATCCATTAATTCCTACAAAAAAAAGCAAATGTTAGCAAGGAGGTTCATTATAATAGTGCAGGATCCATGCACTTGTCTTCCAGAGCAAATGCTAAAAAAAAACCAAATGCTCAATTTTTTTTTTTGCATTTATGCTAAGAAAAAAAGGCAAATGCTCAGATCTTTCATGTAGGTGCAAATCTAGAAATTTGCAAATGCTCAGAAAAAATGCAAAAGTGAGGTTTTAGAAGCAAAAGCGCAGTTCCCATGGCAAATGCAAGGTTTTTGTGGAAAATGCTCAGAAATTTCATTAGTCAAAAGCGAGCATTTGCTGGGCAGTGTGTGAAACTTCTCCTGAACGCTCCCAGAACCTTGTATTTTCAAATTTTCTCATGAAGACATTAGTACTAAGGACCTAGGTCCCACCGGGTGTGCCAAAATGTGTAAGGGGGAAGGAATCCATCAGAAAAATGCGAAGGGAAACGATCAAATGTAAGATTGAAAATCATAAACTATCTAATCCAAAACACTTAATCAATCCTATTCCATCACTCATGAAATGCAAAAATCTAAGCTATTTGAATGAAATGAGATCCTAAGATATTCAAAACAAATTCAAACAAGCAAAAGAAAAGTTTACCATCCCATGTTGGAGTGTACTTGCATGATGTTGGGTTGTTCGTATCACTGCAAAGCCTCCATTGCTTATGTGCAAAAGCATGATGAATGATGCTTGTGTTTGAAGAAATGAGGAAGCTCTATCAATGGTGCTCTTGACAACATTTCGTTGCATAAGGTAAGTTGAAATTCTTCTTTTTATTTGTGGGGAGAGAGGCTTATTATATAGGAAAAGAGATTTTGAATTGACAATCAAGATCGCGTTGGAGAATATCCAGATCAACGGTTAACATGTGTTGAGAGGATTTAGACATGAGAAGAATGTGCAAAGTTGATTGCACAATTAGGGTGATTGAAGAATAGATTGGCTAGTTAGGGTTTTAGATTGATTAGTCAGCAATTGATTGCTTAGTTAGCAATTGATTGTTCAGTTAGGGTTTAGTTAGGAATTAGATGGTTGAGTTAGCAAAATTAGATTACTTAGCAAAAATAGATTGCTTAGTTAGCAATCCATGATTTTCTCAATCCGAAAGTGGGTGAGGAATATTAATTAATTAATTCCTTTTTGTGTTTGATTTGATTATTCAAATTTTTGGAGGGAAAATGTGATAATTAAATTATTATGATTTAATAATTTAATTAATTTTGAGGAATAAGGTGAATTAGTGATGTAATCAAATAATTAGCGTTGTTTGACTAATCAGGACGAAATAAGATTAGATTAGGACTTTATTAAATAAATGTAATTTATTTAATTCGTCAAAATGATGAAACATGAATTAATCACATAACGTTGTATTATTTAATCAATAGTAGAATTAGGGTTTTCAAGACTTTATTAAATAAATGGTATTTATTTAATTTGTCGAGAATGATGAAAAAGTGAATTAATTAAATAATGTTGTATTATTCAATTAATAGAGGAAATTAGGCTTTGAGATGCGGTTTGATGATTGTGGGATGATTTCGAGATGATTCAAGATGTTTTAGAGATGTTCCATGTTGACTCCAAGATGTTTCGAGATGCTCCAAGTTGATTTAGAGTCGTTCTGAGACGTTTCAAGTTGATTCAGAGTTGTTCCAAGATGTTCCGAGTTGACTTAGAGTCATTCCAAGTTGATTCAAAGTTGTTCCAAGTTGTGATAGGTGTTAAGTCAATTTTACATGTCTACACTCTTCTTTTCTTATTTTTTTACTCATATGATTTACAACTGAATTACATCCTTTTAACTTCTTTACTCAAATATGTCAATTTTATAGTTTATTTTTGAACATTCTTAAATATTTTTATCCATATAATGATTATTTTCACTTTTTTTCTTTTTTTCTTTTTGAGTAAAATTCTTTATAAAAAATATTAAAATGATTGTATAAATTAGCAATGAGAAATAACTAAACAAACTATGATAACACATGATTTATGTGGAAAAACCCTTTTGGAAAAAAAATCTATATGAAAAAATATGAACATATATTATTCTTCAAATATGAGATACATCCACACACTAACACTCTCTTCATTCTAGTAGCACTTTGGAAATACTTGTGTACTTGTAAAACAATCTCATAAAACTACTATCTCATACTTCCACTTTAAAGAGAAATGAGAGAGGAATACCACAAATAGTTTCACAAAACAATGTATCATGAAACCATGATAAAATAAAAAACTTTCACATCAAAAATGAAGAGGCTCTTCCAAGAATAGTAAATATAACTCTCAATGAGTCATGAATAGCACAAATAACCTCCATACCAAGAATGCACGACATCTTTGACCTATCACTCCTCCATAATAATGACTCATAGCTCAAGGTAGGTGTCCAAAATTATCACCCAAACCATATAAGAATAACCAACAGTATTCAAGATGCCCCACTACTCAATCCTCACATCTAAATTGAGAAATTGATGCTTCATAATTGCCATTGCAAAGTCCACTTCCTTTCATAAATGTATATAACTAATGTCAAGATCCTTAAAAATTTAAATTTTATAATTACTTTTCAATTATATCCTTAAGCATCCAAGGAGACTTTCCAAGAATACTAGAAATGTATTTTAAAAAAATACACAATAAAGAACACCTTAATCATAACAATAGTTTTATTTTTCTTTAGATTTGAGATGCATAAATACACACAAATAAATTAACTTTATTTCCATGAACTAAATAAGATGATTATATTAATTTTTATGCTTTTCGTATAAAATACAATCTATTAATTTTGAATAATGTATCACATATAGGGTGAAATTTTGTTGAATAAAAGTTAGAATGTAATAATGTATATTTAGTTTTTGATGTTTACTTCCATAAGCCATTCTAGAAATCTTTATATTTGATGGTGACCTTTTCCTAATAAAGGTTTTTTGGTGATACATGTAATGAAAATTCCTTTGATGATAAAAATATATTGAATTTTTTATTGAGGAAAAGAGTACAATCTACGATAAAAACTTTTAAAATATAATTTATGGGAAATATTGTTTGGAATCTCATAGAATGAATAAATACATGTTATACTTACATCTACATCAATTACAAATACATGAATCATGATTTTATATATGTATAATTTTACTTTTGCAAGTTGAAGAGGACAACCCAATTATGGAACCTAAATTTTATGGCTCTTAAAAAGATTTAAAAAAACTATGAATATTGACCATTGCATTTCATTGTTCATTGGACAATATTAATAAAAAATATTTGATGGAAAGGTTCAATTGTTTAATTTAATCTCTGTAAACTAATATTTTTTAAAGGTTTTTAAATTTCTACCTTTAAGATGATGCTTTTGTCTTTTATAAATCTATCCAATTTAAATGGAGTTGTGAATGTGTATGTTTGAGCACATGTATGTGCATATATTTGTGTGTATGTATTAAGTGTCATTAGTCATTATGTTGATCTTTTTTGTATAGCTTACATTTCAAGTATTTTTTTTTCTTTTGAAAATAATTTACATGTGTAATATCATGATTTGCATTTTTAATTTTAGTATTTTTCTTCATAATGTAGTCTAATTTGAAATTTTATTTTCAAGTGTTTCTCATTAGAAATTACTTTGTATTATATGAATTTATAAAACACATTTATTAACATAAGTTTGGAGCTTGGAAGGAACACATTCATTTAACAAGGGGATTAATTTTTGATTTAAACATGTGAATCTACTTTAACTTGGGCACAAGATTTCTTCATTACATCAATTAAAGTTATATAAATTTTCATAACATATATTATCGATATAATGATGTTACATTTAAAAATATTTTGTAACTATAAACCTATAAGTCAAAATAAAATTGCATATTGCAACCAAGTGAGTTAAATTAATGTTTGTAAAACCATATTCATTTAGTTCAATCCTTTTTAATCATAAAATATAATGTTTTTAAGATAACATCAAAAGAAACATGAAATTTTGAGTAGATCATCAAAATTTTACAAAGATTATAATAAAACAGTTTTAACATTATTGTTACTTTTTAAATATTGCAAGGGACAAAAACACATACATTACATTTTTACTCCTTTGCATTACACCTATAGTTGACACTATTGTAAATATGTAGTTGTAGTACTTGACTTATCTTGTTTGTTGCACAAGCTAACCCTAACTGTAAACTTATCACCAAGAATAACCTTATCTAGATTGCTTAGTAAAGACAAATATGATATGTTAAGACTTCATCCTCCCTAGACCAGGCTATGTATGTGGTCCTATCTCTTGGATTAAGTCATGTTATAGGCTTGTCCTCTCATTTTGAATTTTAAATTTCTTACTCCCAAGATCAATTTCTCTAAAATTTCTCTATTACCTAATTGACGCATGCATTAAATACCTCGAATCGATTAGTATTTTTATCTTCTATTTATAAATAGTCTTAGGTGTTTAGTTATTACAGAAAAAAGTAATTAGATCTCTCATAGTATATTTTATTTAATTTATAACATTATTTCAACACAACCTTAGTAAACGACATCTTAAACATTAGATCATTTTCTTTATGTGTGTTCAAAGGAGCTTGACACGCATCAATCAAATTGACCATCTTCCATCTATTTTATACACCGCTTATCTCCTCATTTATTTCCACATGCTCTTTTATTCGATTTAGACCTTTATGCCTCCTTATCAACGTCAGCGTGACATGCAATTTTGACTAAATGGGCAAATTGCTTTTTGAAGCGCAACACCATTGGAGGCCCAGCTTGTAATTGATGGAAAAGTATCTTATGATGCGTCTCAACAAGTTCCGTTTTATTCTATTTCATTTTCTTTAGTTTAACTTCTACAATGAGTCCAATTTAAGTAGTTGTTTATCTTAAAAAAGAAAGAAGTAGCGGACGATTATAAAGAGAAAGTAAGAGAATAAGCAAAAGATATGTGTAATGTGGTTTAGTATTTGATGAAGATTCTAATAGTTAAAGTAGGGGGATTTGAGTCTCTTAATTTTTTTTGGGGTTTTATATCAAGTTTATATAATGGTTTAGTAATTTG
Source organism: Sequoia sempervirens (assembly GCA_007258455.2). Lineage (NCBI taxonomy): Eukaryota > Viridiplantae > Streptophyta > Pinopsida > Cupressales > Cupressaceae > Sequoia > Sequoia sempervirens. Next base: position 42,480 of record VDFB02267779.1, read on the forward strand.
ATATGGGAGAATGAGCGTTGAATTTTTTTAAGTTGAGAGTCAAGGATTGAGGACCATCCATTCTACCAAAATCATTCAAGAAGTGATCTCAAACTTATCTTTTATGCTATTAGGGCCTTACACTCAGGAAGACTTGATCCTTTGTGAACTAAATTAGAACCTTTCATCTTTACCAATAGACCAAGGGCCCATTGGCTTGCTTCTTTTTTTGTGTTTGAGCTTTATAATAGTTGCATTCTATCATATGGCATCACATCCTTTTTGGCATGGTCCCATTCATTTGGTTGTGATTCCATCCTTAGTTTGGAGAAATGTCTAGATTGCAGTCATGTCTATTGTAAACTTACAACCTATTACATGTAACAGAATTTGACTATCTAGACTAGGTGGTATCATGAGCACCTTTGGGGACTCACTAGGCCATTGTGTTCAAGTGTCTAACTTTCCCCTTGCATCTTGATCAAACTCCACAAGTATATTTGATAGCTTAGAATGGTTCCTTGGAAATATGTAGATATGCCTAAGATGGCCAAATATAATATACATATGTGTTTGTGGGTATAATAATAAAATTTCTTAGAGCTATGGATTTTACTTTGCTCTTAGCTATATGTATAGAGTTTCTTGTGTGTCATATAGATGCTTCTTCCTCTCTCTCTTGTGATTTTAATCTCTTAATTGTTTATTTATTAAACATAATATGACCATTTATGTCCATGTGAACATAAGATAAGATTGACATACAAAGTGAAGTGGAAAAGTAGGAGCCAATTAGAAAAATAAAAAACCTGATATTAAAAAGATAAACTATGAGCATAGTAGTGACTAAGATTGGAAATGAGGAGCAAAACAAATTTTGGTGTTATTATTCTTATAAACAAGGTGCTCAAAGTGAGTGATATTCATGAGAGAGAAAGTACAAAGTGTTGGAGTAATTAGAAAATCACCTAATGATTAATTTGTCATTGTGGCATCATAAATTGTTGATCCTAACAATTTCACACTATGTTTGACTCCCCCTTAAGTGTTTGGTCCTAATTATGCTTATTATTTTCCCATTTTGTTATCATTTTTGGAAAATCAAGATAAAATTGTGAATTAAATTTAATTATTTATTTATGTTTGACAATTTAAAATTTAAAATAGGTTTGTTCTAGGGCGCCATCACCTTTGAACACCCTATTTTGGCTCAATTTTTAATTTTTTATTGCCAATATTAATATGTTTGCAAATTTAAATTCATTTCTCGGCTTCTCGAAATAATTATTGCGAGAAATGAAGAAATGCATATAGATATGTCTTTTGGCCATGTGCAGGATCATGATGGGCCAAAAAGTGGTAATAAGAAAAAAACGTGTTTTTACTTTGTCAAAATCATGAAACACAAAATCCGTCAGGTAAAATTTGATTTTAAATGGATATCCTTTAGTAATGGATATTTGTTTCCCAAAATTATTTTTCGTCAATTTTATGTATTCAAAACAGATATCTGTTTTGAAACGCAAAACGAATATCTGTTTCCTATAAATATTTTAATTAATTTTATATTTTCAAAATGGATATCTATTTTTCAAAGCAAAATAGATATTTGTTTTGAAAAGCCCAAAAAAGCACACTTCAGTGAAATGGTCTTGACTTTTGTGTTTTTGATTAGAGGTAAAAAATGGGTTTTAAAGGGGCCTGAAACCCTTTACAAAAGAGAGCAGCTGAAACTAAAGAAAACTACATAAAGTATATATTAGCCCATATGTAGCTAACCAACAACAAAACATCAGCCAAAAAGGAGGACCCCAAACAACAACACTACATGTTCTTCAGGATATCAACAACCTCCACATCACTCGCCACAACCCTCTTACCATCATCCAAGACATCTGACAGTTCTTTGCCAGGAGCCCCAACCTGAGCCTTGGTCTTGTTTCTCGTTCTATCCCCAAGGCCATTCACATTCACCTTATTAATCAAAACATTATTCTTATCCCCACCCTTATCAACAAAAACCTCTTCCTCCATCAAATTGCCACCAACACCAATCTCTTTGTAACGAACAATCTCCTTGCGAATCTTGTCACTAACAAAAGGAGAGGTAATACCAACAGACTCAAAATTAACCACAGATTTAGTCCCCTCCACACCCTTGACCATGTTAGAACAAATTCTCTCCAGTTGATCCTCTAGGGTGAGAATTCTACCTTCCAAATTTGGCTTCATCTTAAGAGTTTCCTCTGCCACAATATTAAAAGAGTTAAATAGTTCATCAATCTAGTTCTAAACTAAAGACTCATCAGTTTTACTCATCGCACCCCGTACTTTAACATTTATCATATTAAGTTCACGGAACACCCATTTGAACAATTTGAATAAAATGATGGAACCCTCTCTAGCAATTCCCAGAACATCAAAAATATCTTCCCTATCAAAGTTGAAAACCCCCTTACCCACAACATCATCCTCCTGCGAGGAGCTTACCTTGTCCTAATTGGCAGAGACATCCTTACCTTTCCGAGCAGTAACTGGCATTTTGATTTTACGAATGGAGTTCGCAATCTCCTCAGCCACAACCTTTCTTTTCTTCTACTGATCTAGGTCCAAACAAGGGAATCGACAACATCCTATCTACCCTCAACGACAACCTTTCCTTTCTTCTGCATATCTGGGTCCACAACTAGGGAATCAACATCACCATGTCCTCCTGTCATCTTGAGGGGAGAGTTCCTCTCAAGCACATGGCTCATAGACCTTAAAACTACTTTCTTCTTGCTTCCCACCTCCATCTCCTTCTTCTTTGTCACAGGGGGAGATGATGATGCCTCACCATCCAATTCATTCTTCTCCTTCAGGCATGTATTCGGCAATTTAGCAACCACCTCATCACTGCAGGTCTCATAACCCTTATTAGGGCTCGACACCCCTTTCTTAGACTTCCCCAATGTAGGGGTTGTGGAGCCACCTCCATGAAAGCAAGAGAGTTCGAGACATAGTCCACATCCTCCTCAGATTCTGACTCCTTTTCCAAGACAAGTTTCCTCTTCTTCCCTTTTTTGCTAATTGACTCCTCTTCAGAGACCGTATCATAGTCCTCCATTGGCTTCAACTGCTTACCCTTAGGGGTAGCAATAAGCTTAGCCACCTTAAAATATTTAGTATACTTAGAAATTAAAAGAATGAGCCCCACATGCAAAACTAGATTTTTGGGGTTTCTTTTATGGTCCTTGAGACCAGAATCCAGCGATGCCAAGAGATAATAAGGAAAGGAAATTCTTTTTTTTTGTGGCGGAAATGATTGAGCATAAGGAAGTAGTAAGCATTTATCACAGAGAAGCGTCCTTCTAGGGTGATATATCTCATGAGTTCCTCAGCCAAATCCCCCCACAATGCCTTGAGAGAGCTCCTTATTGAAAATGGAGGTAATTATGTAGCTTAATACTTTGTAAAACTATTATATTGTAGATCTAAATAAGTGTTCTTTGTTACAATTTCTTTGTGGATGATTATCTATTTAATTCATTTTAATGTTTTTAGAAGTAGACAGAAGATTGTAGAAGAATAAGACTAGAAGAAAGAAGTTAAACAACATATACCGTGGAGAAACCCTTTCGGGAAAAAACTCCACCAAGAATCAATGTATTATTTAATCTTAAAATAAGTTTACAATAATTCCAATCCTTCCTTGAGATGCTTCATTTTCCTTTAGCAATTCTTCTTCACAACCTGCAATAAAATCTGATAAACTCTCTTCAACTTGCTGCAATAAATAGACAATAATGAGCCTTGTAAACTCCAAAGAGTTTACAATTACAAAGCACAATGCTTATCTCACAAAACCCATGCCTATTCTTTGCAAGTAGAGTTCTACCGCGAAGAACAATGTCAAAACAAGTCCTTCATCCATTTGGGCGTCCCAAACTAAAGTCATAACTCAACGTTGATTCCGAAGATATCTTGTAAGCTTATCCTCAAAGTTGGCGCCCAAGAATGGGCCCACTTAACTTAGCCTTATAAAATATCTTATCATGCAAAAGTGTTAACTCCAAGATGCCAACTTGGGCACCCAAGGTGGGTCCAAGTCAATCTCTATTAACTAAAACATATCTCTCCACCATTCATGCAAATATCATACATGATTGATCATCCCCTGATCTGTAATTAGAAGGTTTACAATTAACTTGAAAATTAACTTAAATTATAGTTAATCCTGATCCAACAGAATTGTGTGACCATGTTGTTTAACCTTTGAAATTACGGACTAAGTTCACTTTTACATAAATTAAGAAAATTGACTAATTACTATAATGTTGTAATTAGAAATCAACATAAGGAATTAAAATTGAAAGAATGAAAGACATGAGAGAGAAGAAGAATAAGACAAAAGAGAGAGGAACATGAGCTTGATAACGAAGTTCGTCTAATCAGGACTACATCTTCGAGTCCGCTTCTCAAGGTAGATCACTTTATTAATATCGCCAAGCAATGAAAATGCCTTGTTACAATATCCAAGCTCCACCTGCATAAGAATTTCTCACAGTCTCTCTCCTTTACAATTTTTGGTGTAATAATCAACACCTTCTAATCTCTCTCTCAAAGAATTCAAATTCTCCACCTTTCACAATAATTTCCCAATAATACAATTATTCTCTCCAAGAGAATTTTTCCACATTTCACAATAATTTCCAATGTCCCTGAAAGGCCAAAATATTCCCCTTTTATACATTTGATTTTTCCTAATATGGTTTAAAACTAAATGATTTTGAAATTATCCCAATCTCCCATTTACAATAGTAAATCCCCTAAAAATAATAAATATGTTAAAACAAATAGCCCTTATAATTTCAGACTTTAAAATATCCCAATCTCCCATTTACAACAATAAATCCCCTAAAAATAATACATCCATTAAAACAAATAGCCCTTATAATTTCAGACTTTACAATATTCTCGTACAATATTATTTCAATTTGATAAACTCCTTTAAAATTATCCTAAAAACCCCTTAGGATATTCTCAAAAATATTAACATGTAAATAGGGATATGGATTATCTTTTAATAATCCATGTAAATAGGGATATGGATTTCAAGCCTTAAAAATAGGGACATGGATTATCTTTTAATAATCCATGTAAATAGGGATATGGATTATCTTTTAATAATCCCCTTAAAATTACGTTTAAATCCTTTAAGATTCTAGCTTTTATATTTTATGATATTTTCCTCTTTTAAAATATTTATAGATTCGGGCTTCATGTTTAAAATATCTTTTATAAACCTTTTAAAGTCTTAAAGCCCTTTTAAAATATTTATGCATTTTATTTTAAGAGGTTTGGCTCATATATTTCGGGCTTAATTTCTAATTTAAATAAGATAATTGCCCTCAACTACTTATGCCACATCATCATTTTCCACATCATCATCTGCCCTGTCAACAACTGTACCCTCTGGTCAACTCCATTTGTTTACAAACTTTGACCGGCTCTATTTTGCTCATACGAACTCCATTTGATGCAATTCAAAAGGCGTCAAAACCATATTGACGAGCACTACAACTTGACGTTGTCTTCACCCAATTTGGAGACGATCAATTTTTCAGCCTTGCATCGGCCCTAATTTGCCTATTTCACCGAACCTTTGAATGAGCATAACTTCTGCATATGGACTCCTTTTGAACCTGTTCAAGTTGCATCAGGATCATGTTAGCGAGATCTTTCCAATGATGTTGATTTGTATAGATTATGAGAATGTGAAATTTTTATTTTTTTTATCCACTTGGATCATTCCTCCCCATTAAGAAGCTTTTGGACCACCAAAAGTTTATTTTTACATAGAATTTGAGCTAGGGAATTGTCGCCCCACTTTCTCAGTACCATCTGTCCACCTTGCTAGAATCTTGAGCATCTGACCCATCACAAACATGAAGAAAAATGAGATAGCATTGTTGATACAATCAACTGCATATTCATCAATATTCACTATCACATCCATCATCCACATAGAGCTAAATAGTAGAATAACAAGCAACATTATTGAATAAACTGATGTGAAGGAAAAATTATCAACGTGTTGGATCTCCTGAACATGAATATTGTTAGAAAATGAATCATTCAAACCCTCTTTTACCACCTTTGGTTGAAGGCTTAACTGTGCTTGCAACTAATCCTCATGTTGTGTTGTCTGTGACACCCTATTATCTTCATGCTTAGTATCACTAGTTGTTAGAAACATGAGAGTTAAAGCATTGTTTGCATTTACAATCATCTTCATATGCCCTATGTTTACAATAGATCTATCATTCTTCATGTGATGAGATTTTACAATATATTGAATTCCATCCATAAACAAATGATACTTATTATGTCCCCTATAGAAAATGGCTTTTCTATCATACAAGTAAGGACCACCTAGAACCATCCCATAGATGTCAAGCGTAATTACATCTAACTCTACCTCATCTACAAACTTGGATGTGATTGTAAATCAGAGTTTACATTGCTTTGACACATGTAGCCAATCATTATCATGCGCCCAACCCAATGGATATGGCTTAGGATGAGGAGTTTTTTTTAATCCAAATTTCTTAACAACTTGTTCAAAGATTAGATTCACTTGTGATCCACTATCTATGAGTGTATCAATCTTATTTTGTTTTGCAATAGCCCTTATATGAAACAATTCATTCCTCTTACTTTCAACAGGTATTTCATTACGCTTTACAGAAGAAGCATATGAACTAGTACTGACAACAAGAATGTTACCTTTTACACCCACAATTGTGATCTTGGTTTCATCATCAGAATCTGATCTGAGATCATGCACGATAGTTGCGGTCTTTTTCTTACCCTTTCGATCCTTGAACCATTTTGGTTTCTGACCAAGATGCAATTTCCAGTACTTTGCATCTCTGTGCCCTTTGTTCTTGTAGTGTGAGCAATAAGGATTATCCTCCTCTTTCTTTACAGTAGTTGTCTGCTACATTTTCTCCTTCCCTTTCTTGCTCCTTTGTGTTTATTGGAGTCCATTAAGAGACCATCATGGCTATTCCTTGAGCTTGTTTCTAGATGAATGGCTTACACACTAACTTCATCAAGGTTAGATGGATTAAACATAAGTATTGTGTGCCTCAAATTTTCATGTAATCCACCTATATACTTTAACAAAGTTTCTTGTGTTTATAATGGAATACCCAAAATTAAAGCTCTTTTCCTAAACTCCTGTTTATAATCTTGCACACTTTGTCCTTTCTCTTGCTTTAATGATTGCATATTCATTACTGCTTTTTGTATATGACCTAATGGATAGAACTGTTTCTTTAATGCAGCTATAAACTCAAACCAAGAAGAAATAATTTTACCATATTGGCTTAGATCTTTCTGAGTTATGCTCTCCCACTAGATTCAGGTTGTGCCTCCTAGGCGAAGAGTGGCTAATTGTATTTTTTGAGAATCTTCAGTAAACTTCTTAATTCTACAATAAACTTCAATTTATTTTATCCAATTATCAAGTTTTTCTACATCTAGTTCTCCATTATAGGTTGGCAAATCAAATTTAACATCAAGTTTTAACAAAGGTGAATTTGATTAAGACTGTATAGGTTTTTTCTTCTTGGGGGAAGAAATAGAGAAAGAAAATGAAGAGGAAGAAGAAGGGGATGGAGGTTCAGGAGGGTCACTACCACCTCCTACTCCTTTACCTTTATCATCTTTTGAAGTGGATTCACCTTCATTCTTCTTTTTGTTCTTGAGTTCCTTTGTCTTTTGTCGCTCTTGTCTCTCTTGGAAAAGAACTTCCACCATAGCCTTCATTTCGAGAAATGATTTCTAGAAAACTTTCTCATCAAGCTCCGTAGGACTTTGTTTAGCTGCCATTTCTAATAGTAGAAAAGACCTTCATTTTCTGATCTCAGGATTGAACTATGTAAGTGCACCTACTCCTTGCTTCAATTTTAACCTGGTTAACATTCACTTTTACAATTTCCTATTAAGAGGCTCTGATACCACTTTGATATGTAATTAAAAGGTTTACAATTAACTTGCAAATTAACTTAAATTACAGTTAATCCTGATCCAACAAAATTGGGTGATCATGTTGTTTAACCATTAAAATTATGGACTAAGTTCACTTTTACATAAATTAAGGAAATTGACTAATTACTATAATGTTGTAATCAGAAATCAACATAAGGAATTAAAACTGAAAGAATGAAAGACATGAGAGAGAGAAGAAGAATAAGAAAAAAGAGAGAGAGGAACATGAGCTTGATAATAGAGTTCGTCTAATCAGGACTACGTCTTTGGATCCGCTTCTCAAGGTAGACCACTTTATTAATATAGCCAAGCAATGAAAATGCCTTGTTATAATATCCAAGCTCCACTTGCATAAGAATTTCTCACAGTCTCTCTCCTTTACAATTTTTGGTGTAATAATCAACACCGTGTAATCTCTCTCTCAAAGAATCCAAATTCTCCACCTTTCACAATAATTTCCCAATAATACAATTATTCTCTCCAAGAGAATTTTTCCACATTTCACAATAATTTCCAATGTCCCTGAAAGGCCAAAATATTCCCATTTTATACATTTGATTTTTCCTAATATGGTTTAAAACTAAATGATTTTAAAATTATCCCAATCTCCCATTTACAATAGTAAATCCCCTAAAAATAATAAATATGTTAAAACAAATAGCCCTTATAATTTCAGACTTTAAAATATTCCCGTACAATATTATTTGAATTTCATAAACTCCTTTAAAATTATCCTAAAAACCTCTTAGGATATTCTCACAAATCTTAACATGTAAATAGGGATATGGATTATCTTTTAATAATCCCCTTAAAATTATGTTTAAATCCTTTAAGATTCTGGCTTTTATATTTTATGATATTAGCCTCTTTTAAAATCTTTATAGATTTGGGCTTCATGTTTCAAATATCTTTTATAAACCTTTTAAAGTCTTAAAGCCCTTTTAAAATATTTATGCATTTTATTTTAAAAGGTTTGGCTCATATATTTCAAGCTTAATTTCTAATTTAAATAAGATAATTTCCCTGAACTGCTTATCATCATCTACCACATCATCATATGCCATGTCATCATCTGCCATGTCAACAACTATACCCTCTGGTCAACTCCTTTTGTCTACAAACTTTGACCGGATCTATTTTGCTCATACGGACTCCGTTTGACGCGATTCAAAAGGCGTCAGAACCGTATTGATGAGCACTACAACTTGACATTGTCTTCATCCAATTTGGAGATGATCAAATTTTCAGCCTTGCATCGGCCTTGATTCACCTGTTTGATCGAACCTTTGACTGAGCATAACTTTTGCATACAGACTCCTTTTGAGCCTGTTCAAGTTGCGTCAAGATTAGGCCAACAAGATCTTTCCAATGATGCTGATTTGTATAGATTTTGTGACTATGAAATTTTTAGGTTATTTTGGATCCACCTGGATCATTCCCTGTTAACTGTAAGTAGTCACCTGTTATCTGTCATGCCACTCAAGTCATTAGCATTCAATTCAAGTCAACTGAAGTCAACTAACATGCAACTCAAACTAACTACATGCAACTGAAGATAATTGAACTATAACTAAACTGAACTAATACCGAACTAAACTGAACTGAATTGAACTGATCTGAACTGAACTAAACTGAACTCCATGCATGTAAACATCAATCCCTAACTTCTAGGATCTTTACATGCATTATTGAAGTGTTATATTTTTCTCCAAACAGTTAACTTAACTCAAGGTGGGTTCCACCTTCCATGTGGGTGCCCCATGTGCTCCTATTATTTAGGAACTCTTCTTGGACACCCTGACATGTTCCTATCATTTAGAATTAATTAAAAATGTCAATTAACATGTTCATTTCATTCAAATTTAATCTCTTTCTAATCCTAGTGTTGGGGAACACTTTCCAAGGACTTAGGAGATACATGAAATACATTTAGGATTGCAATTAAATGGCATCCTATTCACAACACTCCTCTGGTAACCCCCACTCTTCGTCGTCTTCAGGTCTTGAGCTTCATTCCCTTTGAATTTTTTTGCATGGTAGTCTACGATTCCTTCTTGTCTCTAAAAACTTTCATTCCATCCATAGACAACCCAAACTCCATTTCGCCCAACTTCAAAACCCTATTGTTCCATGCTTTTGCAAATAATTTCATCATTTACAGGTTGTTACAATGTAGTCTCTCCAAGTATGGAGTCAACCCACCTTTCTCTAACACTTGCCAGACCTCCAACTTCTTCTTGATGACTTTTCAAGAGAAGGGCTCTGCACGGTTCCTATCACCTCCCATATCTATAGAATTTGTAGAGTCAAGAAACTTGAGAACTTTTAATGCAATGAGGAGAAACCTCGAGAAGGCGATACAAAGAATGTCCATAATCCATGTGAAAATAAAATTAAGGTAGGAGAAAATAATGATCCTAGAGTTTCATTCCCTATGGATATTAGCCAGGGTACAATCAACTTGTTTCAAATCTAGCTTACCATCCCTCCACATAGTCACTCGCCACATGAAGATATTCATTCACGCTCCAAGCCATAATAAATCATCAAACAATTTAAATTTAGAAATCATGATTAATACTTGCAATTGCCTCCATAGGGAGGGGGTCATTCACACCCCATTCCCTAACACCTCTAACTCCAAGATTAGCAAAGACATCAACTAATCTGTTTCCCTATCTCAAAATATGAGAAATGTAATATACTCATCAAAGGACTGAAGAATTTCAATAGAGTCCCTAATCAAAGATTCAATAGTCCATGAAGGGGTAGCACAATTCTTCAAATTATTGATGATATTGAGAGAATTCCCCTCAAGCCATACTTTCTTATAGCCTTTAACTTGTGCCAACTTTAGACCATGATAGGCTGCAACCGAGCATGACTTTTGTGTTACTTAAATTGAAATTTTGATTTTTTACAGGCATTGGAAAGGTGATTCAAAGATCTACACAATGGATAAGATAATTTTTATAAATTGTACACTAGAAATTAATTATAATAATTTTATGTTTCTCCTTAATTTTTAAAATTTTAAATGCTCATAATTCTTGCATACAAAGTCCTTTTTTTTGGTGTTTATCTACAATAATCATCCCAAAAGACTTGAAACATTAAAGAAGTAATAAATAACAAAACATTTAGATTTTTTTACTAACGAGAGTAAAATATTTGCATAAATCATCATAGAAGGCCTCCTTGTTGTCTTTGATCCTATGTGCACCTTTGCCCAAGTTGAACTAGTAGAACATATATCTCTCTCTCCCTCTCTCCCTCTATCTATTTAGCTATCTCTCCCTCTCTCCCCCTATCCTTCATTCACCCTCTCTACCTATCTCTCCCCTTTTCCCTTACTCTACCTCCATCTATATCTCTCCTCTCTCTCACTCTCTACCTAGCTCGTTCACTTTCTCTTCCCTTATATCTTTTCCAAGTTATATATATCTCTACATCTCTCTCTCTCTATCTATCTCTATCTCTCCCTATCTCCCTCTATATGTATCACTCGCTCTTTCTATATCTCTCTCTCTACTTCTCTCTGGATAATTGTTTTCTTAAAAGATCTAGTATACTATATGTAACCAAAATCAAGTGACTCCTAAATGCCTAATCCAAATCATCTAATATATATTCAACTTATAAATAAGTATCTATCATAAAAAATTCTTTACTTATTATATCTATATATAATTTTTAATTTACTGTTTAATTAAAATTTAAAATTCATTGTTGAAGATAATGTATTTACTCACTAGAGGTAAGAATTGAAAATTATACGAAACTAATATATTTCTCCAATCATGTGATTTTCTATTTGCACTAAGTGCTAACATATATATCTTAATTTTTTTATATAAATAAGCATAAAAAGATAAATAAAATATTATTGCATAAAACAATGACTAAGATGACAACTATATTTACTACTAGCACTTGCACCTAAAGGAGGTTCAAGGATTGCATCGATAGAAAACTATATATGTATGCTAATATGTTAGAGAGTATGTGTTTGTGGATGGATGCATTACAAATTCTAGTTGCATGTGGCTGGATTAAACAATTAATAATAAGTGCTAAATAATGGAATAAAATAAACTTAGACAAATCTAAATATTTTCATTAAGTATAATCTAATTATGAAATATTTACATACAAATTTAAAATAAAAAAACAATGCAAATGGAAATAGAATGTTCCATCAAGTTATCAAATCAATATTTATCTAGCTTTTTGTGATAAATGAGATTTTGGAGGCTTTTACCATTAAATGACATATGAAACTTATTTTTCAATGTCTCATTAATGATTTGCAAAGACTTGTTTAGACTCAAATCTCACACCCATATAACTGTATAATTCCCCTAACTCCTTGATTGCGAGCTCATAAACATCTATTTTACCCTTTTATTCAAAAATTTTAGCAGTAAATTAAGCAGAATAGTCCATAAGTTCTTGACCGTTTGATGAAGAGGATTTTGTGTATGAAAAGTTCCTTCCATGCCAAGCTGAACCAAGAAAAAGGGTGAGGTACTAGAGAGTACTGTCATTAGTTTTTTTTCCTTCCTACAGAGGCAAAGGTCGAACTCTTGCGGCTCAATTGATAGTCCAAGATGACTACCAACACGCTAAAGAGGACCATCCAATGTTTTTGTATTTTGTGATTAATCTAAATTGATAAAGCTCATTATGTCCAAATCAAGACTAGTAGGATGTATTAATAACAAATATTTCAATGACACCAAAAATTGGGTGATATGATAGTTGAAAGGGTTAGCTTCATTTTTTTTTCTTCTTATAAAGCAATATATGTATTGTTTTGTTGATATGGAATATGTATGTTAATTAAAAGGGTTTTCTTGTATTATGAAGAATGAGTTTTGATAAAATGAGGTAAGTTTGGTAATAGAATAATATTCTTTACTATACGATGATTTTTTTGGTTTTTCAAATTTGAGGGTTTATGGAGAAAAAATTTATGATTTATTAAAAAATGCAATAGTCATGTGGATAGGTGAAGTCAAGGGAGGTGAAAACCTAAACATAACTTGAAAATCACATGGCTTGAGAGGAAAACCATATTTAAGGTGAGTATTGCATGTTACTCTCAACAATTTAAATGTCTGTATAAGGATTTAACTAAGGCTACATTAAGTCAATCTCTGCAATGAGATCATAAGACCAAAAACTAGTTATGAGGTTGTTGACATTATTCCAATGAGTTTGAAAAAAATAAGAATTTGAATTAGGTATATTATTGTAAGATAATTTGGTGTGGATGTGTAAAAAAGGGAAGGAACATGTTTATTGGTTAGATCTACTTAGCAACTATCTTTAATGATGTGTGGAGTAAGAAACATGTTCAATGGTTAGATATGCTTAGTAGCTATCTTCAATAATATATATTGTAATGGGATGATTTAACAAGAGAAGTGTCTCTCTTACTAAAATAAAAGTTGAGTAGTTGCAATGAGGATTTTCGCTTGCTCAATTTTCCTAAATTTTTGTGATTTAAAAATAAAAAATATATTAACTTATAATTTTTTCATAAAATAAATCAAAACTTTTTCTAACTTATGTAGTATTGATAAGTTGATTGTTAGATAGTATTGAAAGTAAATATGCAAGAAAATCATTAATATAAGAAAGAGTTCGTCATAAAAAAAAGAAACAAGAATTGGACAAGCTCACCCAATCAAAACTTAATCTCATAAAAATACCGAAGTTTGAAGGCTTTCTCAATGCTACCCTACTTAATTGCTCTTCTCTAAATATTTGTTTTAGCTACTTTGTTCTCTTCATGGAATTTCTAAATCTAAATCTAAATCTAATAATTTGATTGAATCTACATCATAATATCTTTGATTTTTGCTTAAATAATTTTTTTGTCTCTAATAATATAATTTAATTTAATTTTTCTTGCTATCAAGATAAATCTAAAATCTCTCAAACTTGTGAATTCCAAATTTAACTTTTCCTTTACTAAAAAAAATCTAAAGACTCTAAGAATAATAATAATCCAATACATTTCAATTCTTATATTTCCATTTGTGTGTAATTAAGAATTACCAAATTCTTCATATTTTAAATCAAATGATAAAGGGGGACATCTGGCTAAGTATATCTTCAACTCACATAAGACATTTTAGAGCTCAAAAAACTAAATACTTCTTGAAACTTTAACTTTCTTTAGTTATGCCTTCCCCAACTTGAAAATGGTATCTTTTATCTCTTCTAATATCTCTTGCTCTCTCGTAACTTTTTTTCTTCGTATAAATAAATCCTTTCTCCATTTATTAAAAAAAAGCTCGTCATATTATGATCTACTATAAGAATAGTAAAGGAGACCGAAATATGAATTAAAACAAATTAAAAACTTCTAAATACTTAATAATATTAGTGGATTTCCATAGGCTTGAAGTATGAAGGGATAAACATTTTGGTTTGCATACAATTTTATTATGAATGATTGTTAATATGGATTTGTTTAGTACAATTTATTGTAATAAAAATTTGATTAGGTATATGGGGATGTTGAATATTTTAGTAATATCTAAAATGTAATCAGTAGAAATTTATTCATTTATTGTTATTTGGTATGATTGATGTCTTATTAGGTTGAGGTACTCTAGTTGTTCGAGACCCACAAACCATTCCAAACAGAGCTCAAAATTTTGTGGAATATGTTCTCAAATTTGTTCGAGACTTGGCTAGAACTCAGAATGGCAAAGACGAATATGTTCCTTGGATTTCTTTTATAGGGACTTTTTTTCTATTTATCTTTGTTTCTAAAAGTATTTTTTTGGTAATTTTTAATAGGTTGCCATTTACTAATTCTAGTTTGTAGTAGATAATTTCTATTTTTTAACAACATATAGATTTAGCGGGACTATTGATTTTTTAAGGATACAAATCCTACAAAGTATATTAGTTAATTAGAAAATATTTATTTAGGTATTTCTCATATTTTCATTTTAGATCACAACGAAATAAAATTCAAGCAATAATTAATATCTTACTAATTTAGTTTGTTTATGAGAAGTGTAATTAATATAATGATTATTTTTGGAGATTATTTTGAAATGCATTATTATTATAGAGGAGAAAGTTAGAGAATTTTAATTTAAGATAGAATTGTGACAATGATCTTGTTTTTCATTGACACCATCTTATCTAATTTCTACAATCATGTCTTTTGTAGAAATGGATCCTTGGTACTTAAAAAATGTGTTCACCTCATGCTATCTAAACCAAGGAAAATAGGGGTAGCACTAAAGAGAATTATTGGGCTTTCTATGCAAGGGTTTGTTGGTTAAAAAATTTGTCACTTAACTCTATATTCTTACACCCACGGAAGTGACAAACATATCAATAGTTGAACCAATCATTATAGTGTTTCATGTTGATTCCCTGCTTATTTTAAAAGGTGGTAGCTACCTTCTTCAGATATTCAATGAATGATTTTTAACTAATATCACTTTTAACCAGGAAACAAATGAAATGAGATGCTTTTAACCAGAAAGCTTTGAAAGGTGTTCACACAACTCAAATAGTAAAACTTTAATGCATCCATCACCATAAAATCTTTATTCACAAATAAACATCCCACAACAACAAAACTAACCAAACATCTATCATTCCAATAATAGATAATTCACTAACAAAATACTCAACATAAGTAGAATAAATCCACACACCATAACACAAAGATTATGCTTGCATGAACTTCACCATATGTCTTTCTATATTGAAATAACATAAAATAAACTAAAGATAGCAGAGTTTTGCGCTAATGAGTAAATCAAAGTTTTCCCAAAAGATCCCTACAACCAAGCGTCAACCCCATATTTAAATATTACAAAAAAGATTGTCTTTGATAACGGTTTCTTGAAGACAACCGTTTTAGAAATTAAAATAAAAGTCTTTAAAGTATCATAAGAGCCAAATTAAAGAAAATAACATAACAACTAAAATACTAATTAGTGGTTCCAGCTCCGAATCTTTCGCTTCCAACTATCTCCACCTCATGTTGCTCCAACAACACCTCTTGTGCTTTTACTCTTTGCCTATATTCTCGATACTTGGTGACAATTGCAGTAATGTTTTTACTCCCTGGAGTCGTGGTGATTTGCAACGTTGTTCTCCATTTGGATGGTGTATAGTCTAACTCAACCATTGTTTCATAGATGTTGTCACTTTTAGCCTTGAATGTATTTAGATAGATCTATAAATTACTCAATTTTCTAAAGGAGTCTACAGTGGTTGTCTCAGAATTACCTATCTCTTTATGATACACTTCTTTATATTGCCTTGATATGTTTGTGACATCTAGTATCTTCTCATCAAACTCATCCGTGAGGTCTACTTCGAGGGCATTGAAATTCTTCTTGATCTCCACTAGTATATCAAAATATTTTTCTAACACTTTATTGATTTCCCTGATAAAATCCTCATATATTGACAGTTTCCAATCTAGGGAATCAAACCAATTAGGGTCAATTTCTTTGGGATCATCTACCAATTTTTCTCTAATCAACAAAGTGTGCTCCATGGAAATCAATATTGCAACTTCTTTTGAAAGAACATATGTGTTGCTATGTTCTCTCCTGATCTGTTGGAGTTTAGGTACTAGTTCCTTTCTTTTGTCAGAAACATTAACATAAAATTGCATAAATTTGCGAATGTAGAAAAGACCGTCTTGGTAAAGCCTTTCTATCCACTTGTTGGAAGCTTTAGCATAACCCAAATTTTTCTTGACCCTTTGCACAATGTCAGAATCAATACCTTGTACATTAGAGCTTGAGGCTTTCTCAGGGGCTAGAGTCATAATTGATGAAATGAAAGAAAGAATATGAGACTGTAATTGAAGATTCTCCTTTTTCTATTCCTTTTCCCTTTTAATTAATGAATTAACAAAGTAATCAACATGATAGACATCACCTTCTAAAGTAGAGGGCCCCATATCAACATGAGTAGCGGTATGCCTTACATAACCACCCCCCATTTTGGTTTGGAACAAAATGGGTCCCCTCTTCCGGTTTCTTTTTTCTTTGGTTATTTGCTTTCCTCGGTAAAATTCTTTTGTTTCTCCTAATTTTACTTTTGATTTATGCGATTTAATCTTGGTTACGTCTCAGCCTAAGTTGGTTTTCTTCTTGCTAGGAATTCAGTAAAATAATTATAAGCAATGGTGGATTTATTATAATATGTTTTATTTGCTTCTGAGGACTAATGCAGGCCTTTCTTTTGCAGGATTAAATCCTACGCATGATGATATTTTCTATGGGAGCTCAGTTGGAAGGCATTCCTCAATCTAGTTGGTCCTAAAAATTAGTTAAGGCAAAAGTCGGCAAGACCCCAGAGATGTCACAGCGAGTGAAATTCATGTGCAGTCAACTATCGGCAAGACATCAGTCAAAGTCCCGGCGACTAGGAGCTTCCCTTCGGCATGAAATTTTCTCTCGGAGAAAAGTCTCAGCGAGATCTAAA